>SNQJ01S0001233.1:122326-254501 GCA_010110895.2 Picea sitchensis
GTTGATCTGTGGCACCCTTATCTATTGGGGCAACGTTTCCAAATTAAGACAGTCCATCAAAGCCTCAATTATTTTCTGGAACAACTCATTTCCTCCTCGGAGCAACAAAAATGGGTGACTAAGCTCTTTGGATATGATTATGAGATCATTTACAAGAAAGGCAAAGACAATGTGGTGGTGGATGCCCTTTCTTGAAAATATGAAGATGAAGGATCCATTTTTTCTCTTTCCTTCATCGTACCAGATTCACTCCAAGTCGTTCGCCAGGAATGGCTACAAGATCCCAAAAGTTCGCATCCGATCCAACAATTGCAGTCCAATGCTCCAGCCTCCCCAAGGTACTCTTGGCTCCATGATGGGCTTCGATACAAAGTCTGTTTTTATTTAAGTAAACAATCAAAGCTTAAATCCAAGGTACTTTATGAGCTTCATGCTACAACCACAGCGGGGCACTCTGGGTTCACCAAAACCTATAACAGGGTCAAACGTTATTTTTTCTACGATGTTATGAAACAGGACATTCGTAATTTTGTCGGTGAATGTGATGTGTGTCAACGCAATAAGGGAGAAACAGTCAAATCTCCGAGCAAACTACAACCGCTTTTGATTCCACCTGCTATTTGGAAGGATATCTCTATGGATTTTATTACAGGCTTACCCAAATCGAGAAATAAATCTATCATTGTGGTGGTTGTTGATCGCCTTTCCAAGTATGTTCATTTTTGCGCTCTTCAACACCCGTTTACAGCATCCACGGTGGCTCAAATTTTCATGGATCAGGTCTTAAAGCTTCATGGCATGCTGCACTCTATTATTTCTGATATCGACCCAACTTTCACAAGAAATTTTTGGCAAGAACTGTTCAAGCTACAAGGCACCCAATTGCATCTCAGCACAGCTTATCATCCCCAGACTGATGGTCAAATGGAAGTTGTCAACAAGTGTTTGGAAACATATTTGAGGTGTTTTGCCTCAAAAAATCAAACTCAGTTTTGCATGACTCATTTTGAAGCGGTATATGGCAAGAAGCCACCTTTAGTTTTCTCATACTTACCTGGTGTCTCGAAGGTCCAGGCGGTTGACCAAACACTTACAGTTTGAGAGGCTATTCTTCGTACCCTCAAAGAGAATTTGGTCATGGCACAGAATCGCATGAAGAAAAAATCAAATCAAAGTTGCTCTGAACATCAATTTGCAGAAGGGGATCAGGTGTTTCTTCAATGGCAACCTTACAAGAAAAATTCCCTCAAGGCCGAGCATTGTCAGAAGCTAACGCCCAAATTTTATGGTCATTATACCATTCTCAAGCATGTGGGACAAGTAGCCTATTAGTTAGCTTTGCCCAGTGATTCGAAGCTACATCATGTTTTTCATGTTTCATGCTTAAAGAAGGTGATTGGAACTAAGTGCCAAATTCAAACCAACCTTCCCGAGTTAGCCGAAGAAGGATCCATTTGGCTACAGCCACAAGCAATTTTGGACTAGCGTGAGTGTCGCCTGCGTTAGAGAACCATCAAGGAAGTATTAGTCCAATGGAAAGATACAACTCCAGTAGATGCCACTTGGGAAACAGCTACCATTCTGTAGCAATTTCCACATCTCAATCCTTGAGGACAAGGTTGTTTTTAAGGGGGACGACATGTTAGGGTCCTAACCCGCACATAGGTAGAAAAATATATTCGGATGTAATAAAGGTCAATATTAATAAGGCCTTGCAATAAAATAGAATAATTTGAATCTAAGAAGACCTAATAGAAGCTTCTGCTTCTAGAAGGATCTTCCTCTAGATGCTTCTTTTGATAGACATATTTAGTATAAATAGGAGTTGAGGGTATGAGAACCCTAGCTTGGAGATTATTGTAATAGAGCTTTGCTCGACTGGAAGTTTCCCCCTCGAAGAGGCCTGTGAACATTGCCCTCAGAATCAAAGTGTTATTTATGTTGTTATTCTTATATCATTTCAGTGTTATTGTGGTGCTTGTTCTGGTTATATTATTGTTTTTCTGCCATTTCTAGCATTTTATTTCTATTTTGCATACTTTTAATATCTGGTATATTACATGATCATAACACTCACAAGTTTCTTTATATAGGCTATGAAATTTAATGGTTTAAATCAGTGAAGGTTCCATAGGTTTGTGCAAAAATGGGCAGTTAATTTTGAGTCAATATTAAATGAGAAGACTGCAAATTTTTCATGTGATTTGATACAACCATTTAAGACAATCTCACCAGGAGGCCGAAATATAAAGCCGAAATATCAATTATAGGAGGAAATTATTTTACACCATTATTACTCTAATTTTACACCAATAATAAACATGAAGCCAAATGTGTGGTGCAAAGGAACACAAAATAATGATATTCATGAATTCATCACAAACACATTGCACTCCTCATACCTAAACCTAATAAAACAAAATGAAAGAAATCTCAAAGCATGCATTTGCACACTTTGATTGTATGTGGATTTTTGTATGGCTAATCTTTGCAAATATTGCAAAGAGTTTTCTCTCGCATAGGTTTGATCATAACTTCATTCCACATATTTTGGATATATTTGTTACTACTTACATATGTTATTTCCATATTGATGTGAAATGTAAGTGCATATTTATCATGTGTAGGAAATGTGGTAGATAAACATGCATATGTAGATTGGATAGTGAAAAGGGAAGAGAACACTTGAAGGAATGTTATGTAGTCAAGCAACAAATGGTAAAAAAAAAAAAAAAAAACAGAAAACCATCATCAACAAGATTAGGCAAAGGTGAATGGAATGAATATTATTTTCAATAAAGCATTAGTCTCAAATTAAAAGAAGAGAGAAGGACTAAAATTTACAAGTTAGCATAATGTAATGCATAAGGAAAGCTAGTTTACATTGTTTCCCAAAGACATGAGGTCATTGTTGGGATTGTAAGAATAAGGAGAAAAATTATTGATCAAAAATGTCATATGAATTGAGGGAAAGCATATAATATTGAATAATTTTATTAAATAGTTTATAATCATCTAATTGAGGATAAAGTTGAAAACTATGTAAGGCTAGAAATCCAAGTAGGCTAGGATGGCCAAGTAGTCTAGGAAGACCAAGAATTTATAAGCTAGAAGGCCAAGAGTTGGGAATTAGAAGGTTAAGTGTCATTGGAAAATATTATAAGTAGAACCAGTGCAGTCATGCAAAGGGTTATTTTCTTGGCATTGTAATATATCTTCATATGTTAATAAAAGGACGCTATTAGCTTGTATGTTTATACTCTTGCAAAGTTGTTATGGGTTGTAGACTATTCTCACCTTTCATAGTTTTATTGAATCATGTAGGAATTGATGTTTGAATATGTATATTCTTGGACTTGTAATGTCGATGCTTACTTATCTTATGCAGTCCTACCAAATTGATGTGAACTATATTATCTCTCAGTGACTTGTAGGATATCCTTAGCTTCTCAAAGTTACTTTGGGTTTTGTGCAAGATGTAGTTGGTGGAATATCCCCCCTATTGTTTGTGTTTCACCCTTTGATTCATATAATTTAGTTATTAAAATCTCTTAGTTAAGATTATATTAGCTGCAGTATGAATTAACATTCATAGTCACATTTCAATTTAGTCTCAAACCTTGTTGAGGCAAGGAATGGTTATGTCCTCACTCAAGCATTTTTTAATCTCACTAGGCTAGGTGAGATAGGAGGGAATGTTACCTTGGGCTTATAGTCTGCTCAAAAATATCAATAATCCCTCAAGAAATAAGTTCTTGGGCCTGATGCTATTATCATATTTGTATGCTTTGTTGTAAAGTGAAATAGAAAAGGTGTTTGTAATGAAATTTTATAAGAGTTAAATGAATAAATACAAAAATGCATACATCTAAAAACCATTACACAACAAGTATCAAATTGAGAAGAAATCATAAAATGATTTTATTGATGTCTTTTCTAAGTTACAACCAAGTTTCCCTTTACAAACCCCTACGAGTGTTTGGACCAACATTAGAATTATAAGTATAGGATGTAATTTTGAATCATACAAAGACAAATTATGTCTGAAAGAAAAAGAACAAGACTAAAATAAATTGGATCAATCCAAGATACAAGCGCATCATAGTCTCGACTCTACAAAATAGCCTTAATCGGAACTGAAAGTGAATTCATAAATTCTAAGAAAAATAAGCAGACTATCAAGATAAATGAATGACGTTCTGAAGCATGTCACAAGTCTATGCTTCTTAGTCCTTTATTTTTCCACCTTTAGAGTAACATTGCTATCAACAAGAGGACTTAGCTCTCATGAGACTTATAAATGAAAGAATAAATATGAATTCTCACTTGAGGCAAGAGAAAACCTTATCAGAAGTATCTCTCTTTTTCTCATGTCCTTCTTTGTCCTTGCGTTCTTCCTTGTATTCTTCAAAATTAGTTCAAGTGGTTCAACTACTTTTTGTTACTAAAGTTAAATAACTTTAGTTAAGATATAATAACTCTATTTATGATAAGGGTAATAATAATAATAATATATAATAATTAATAGGTGGGGCCCCTATTAGTCTTTATTTGTTTAATTTTCAACATTCTCGTGTTTATCCATATTTACTCAAAATATCATGCACATACCATCATAAGAATATATATCAAAAGAAAGCAATGTAATAATGTCGCATAATCAAAAACACTTGTATCTCCCAAATCATCATAAAGCATGATATAAAAAAATTCAAAAATAAATATCATGTGTGTTGTCCCAAAAATAGATGCCTCGAATGTCACACTAAAATGTTATCATTAAAATAAAATAAAGTAAAAAACAATATTTTTTGTTTGAAGTAGACTCTCTCTATCTACTTCCTTTTTATGATGCTTATGTATCCTTTTGTAAATATGCATCAGTAGATTTATTTTCCTCAACTCTAGAAATCCTAAAATGTGTGTCATCAAATGTAATTCTTCTTACATCAACCTCAAGATTGGAAGGAAGTGAGTTGATTTTGTAGGAAGAGGTCTCTGATGAATCATAACTGATAGAAATGGTAGAACATTTCCCTTTACTTGGATGGGGGTCAATGGCTAATGCTTTGTAATTTTTTGGAAGTTGAACATAATGTACAAGTGAGGCAAAAAAAAAAACAATAGGTTGAGTAGGATGTAAAGGAGGAGGAGGAAGGAGTGGCAGTGACATAGTGGGATAATTAACTACACCAAATGGAGGATTAGCAGGAACATTTCTCGAGCCATAATTAGTTGGTGGCACATGAGGCTTCATAGGAATTTTTGCTATACTTGAGTGCGACTGAAGAGGAGGTATACCAGGTGATTGAGGTTGTTGGAATGCAGGGTATCCAACAAGGTTTAAATAGCCAATTTGGAATAACTGGTTGAACTCCTCAGAATTATCATAAAAATGGATGGAGAACCTCGTTCGTTTGTTTCTTCCTCTTTTCCCAAATGCACTGGCATTCTTCCTATGTTTCCTCTATTGCCCCTATTACCATAATGGTTGTTTCCTCTACTGACGAAACTCATCTAAATATTCATCAATGATCAAATTAGTATACATAAGTCACAATATGTTAATCATCAAATACTATTTTTCCTTAAATATAATTAAATAATGACTCTAAATTGAACAAGCAATCAAGCACGTCAAGGAGATATTAAATGAGAACAAGGAAAATGGGGAAGAATGTTATAATTTTCCTTTTCTCTATTTGTTGTCCATAATATTCAAATTGTAAATCTTTACAAAATTATCATTGATTTTATTGAATACGAAAAATGAATGTAAATAAAATTATAAATGACAAGAAGTAATGAAAAAAAAAATTATAATTTATGGAAAATGTGATACATGGCATGTAGGATAATGTTCATAATCCATATCAATTTTGTTATGAACTTATTCACTTTCAATCTAAATAAAGTTCATTTTAACGTACTCTACAAACCACGTTATATTATCTTTTATGCATGTCAACCTATCCCATAATTCATTCAAATCACACAGATTGTTGAAGCTTCAAGACCATACACATCAATATGTTAGCAAATTTCTTCTTTGAAAATTCTTTTCGATTTATACTTTATGAGCTTCCTAAATTAATAATTAAATATTTAATTATCAAGAATTAAAATATCATTTTTCCTCTTAAATTGTGAATATATGAAATCTTCACGGAATACTATATATGAAATGATAGAGAATTCCCATAACACATCTATAACATAAGTGTCAACAATTTAGTTTTACATAAAATAAATTCTGAATGTACAAATATATTGGTAAGAAAGCTCGGGAAACATATCTATAGATGTGGAAACCTAAACAAAAGCACACATAAACATTTAAGAAATCAAAATCATAGTATTATTTGTGGCAGTAAGTTTCACGTAAACATTTAAGAAATCAATTGCATATTATTATTTGTGGTAGTAAATTTTAGAAATTTAATGAATATGTTTATTAAAGTACTTAATAAGTCTCAGAAATTATATAAAAGAAATTATGAATGTACAAATATATTGGTAAGAAAGTTTGGGAAACATAGCTATAGATGTGGAAACCTAAACAAAAATACACATAAATATTTAGGAAATCAACTTCATATTATTATTTGTGGTAGTAAGTTTTAGAAATTTAATGAATATATTTATTAAAGTATTTAATAAGTCTCGGAAATTATGGATATCCTTATAAGTATATTGGACATTTTATTTAAGCAATAAATGTGGTGCTTAGTATTAAAACATTGATGGATATTTTGATTAAGTATTTTTATTCTTAGAATTATAATGGGAATTTTATTTAAGTAATAAATGTGGTGGTTAGTATTAGAAAATTGTTGGATATCTTGATTAAGTACCTTTATTCTTAGAACTATAACAGAAATTTTATTTAAGTAATAAATGTGGTGGTTAGTATTAGAAAATTGAAGGATATCTTGATTAAGTTCATTTATTCTTAGAACTTTTGGCGAAATAATTAAATTTTCAAATTACAAAGTTTTGATCCAATCATGAATTATCACTATTGCATATTGATATCTCAAATTGTGCAAACATTTACAAGATTCATTGTAGTATCATAAATTTATGTCATGATTAAATTGTATTGGAAGATAGGCATGTGATGTATTAATGTACATATTTAGTTAAGCAATTTAATTATGTATCAAAAGGAACACTCTACTATGGATCTTATTTTAGGGTGCATTTAGTTTATTTTTCGCATGTGCATGGACTATTAGTGACATGGGAAACAACATCCCCAAGGATATCTCATTGTACTATCTAAAGTGAAGGATCATGTACCCCTAGTCTCCAAGAGAAATTGTGGAGTCATCCCAGGGAGATCGTATATTTTGGGATTTGATTAATGGAAGTTATAAGGAGACTGGAGTCTGGTTTAGAGTTATAATATATTAAGTGAGGCTTTCCAATACTTAGACCACTAAATGAGAAAAGGCTTGGCAATTCGATGGGACACCTTCAACTTAGATGAGATAAAATTTTGTGATTTGATAGACAAATTAAATTTTCACGCAACCTACACCACGATCCCACGCACCGACCAAACGTTGAAATTTGAATTTGTCGATGAACTATGAAATAATCCGCTCCTGCGCCACCAACCAGTTTTGCATTTAATCCTAAGCATGGTGCAGATTCTATGGTAGATTGTGCAAAGCACATTTACACTCCTGAATTTAAGACTTGACCCGACAAGGTAGGTATGTTTTTTGTTTAAATTTTCAAGGTTTATGCCCAAGCATGGTATTTTTTTCACAAATCACTTATCTCCTGAAGCAGACAAAGAAGTGAGAAAAAAACATCCAAGAGGTTACAACCCACTCTCTGACTTTGATTACCAGTAAGACTAGGTTAATCTCTTGCAAGGAAGAGGTAAGCATTGTCTTTATCAGTTCTACACTTACAATTGCGTAAATAACACTTGTCAAGGTTGGTTGGTCGCTCACTATAATATTTTATTTTCTGTAGGACAATGCCTCCAAGAAATCCAACGACCAAGCACTCACCAAGAATGTCAAAAATGAAAGAAGCAAAAGTCGGTGAAGGGCCTACACCGGGCGCTGCAAGGGAGCTTGATTTTGTCTTAAAGATAGAATTAGTTATCCACACTTCCACCAAAAAGAAGTTTACCCAATATCTGACATTCGACGACACAGAGGTGAGCAATGGATCTAAAGTAATGCTCCCACATTGGGGATATCTTTTCAACAAAATCAATCAGGAAGATTACCTGAAGTTTACACCTCACAGCGACCCGGACATCAGGATATTGGATGACCATGTTTTCCCAAACATAAGGCGATCACATCTACATATGGTTCCCTACCGAACCCCAGATTTTCCCTACATCAAAACCCTAGGGTGGATAATTGACCAGACAAACGCGATGAAATGCATAGTCAATAATGAAGAGGGTGAGTATGTTGGTGTTTTTCTTCCAGTAGAGGTAAAAAAAATACTACAAACTCAGAGACCTAGAGGAGAGACTAAATACAAATTTTATGATTTCCATGACACTGGCAGGTTACTGGCCTCATGGTGTAAAGAAGACAAGAATTTCAAGAACATGAGCAAAGGATGGTACAACATGGTAAACCTCAGAGAGACTTATATGTACTTAATGGCTTTGATCTGTCGATTGTATGGGGGAAATGATTTCTCTAAGTTTTCATAAGCGTGGATGCCCTTGGCATATACCGTGGCAATCTTTGGGAGTAGTTTCAATTGAGGAGCCATCTTTTCAAAACAACTAAGAACCAACATCCTACAGGAACAAACACCAAAGGATGGAGAAACACCATTTTTCCACATGGCATCGTACCTGTTGGATGTAATCTATGCAAGAAATGTTTTCTCATGTATGAATTTAAGTCGGCATGTTGTTGAGTAACCCCTGCATGTTTATTTMAACATTCTTTGGGAAAATAGATACAACAAATTTTAYGCCCCGATATGTGATGAGTTCATAGGCCAAGTGCACTTCATCATATTCATAAAAGAATGCCCAAGGATTTCAACGACAACCAAAAATATGATTTCAAAAGTAGGCCACTGGTATTTTGAAGAAACAAGCACTTATATCATAGTKTTTGGGGCTACTGGCGCACCACACCTACTCCCCATTCATGTCTTGGACCGTCTTATTTTAAGAGAAATTTGTTACCAGACCATTCTGCAAGGCTATAATGCCTCCTTGATAAGAGACAAGATGAGTGAATTCATACCCTATGGTTTTCATATTGGGTTTTACATGGTAAAATACACTGCACAGGTGAAACAAGAGGGATTGAGTCAGCTTGAGTATCGGGTACCCACAGATCATTTTTGCAAGCATGATCTGAAAGGCTTGGTACTCCAACATGTGTCGTAGGTGTCCTCATGTTGGCCAGATAGATTCGAAGATGAGATCTTTACCAAGGGCTCCCGGGACTAGGAGGAAGTGCTCCATATAAGGGCTAACCCAAAAATGACCAAATTCAAAGAAATGCCTATGGATGAGAAAGTTGAGACAATAGAGCAGACAACTCAAGAATCCATCAAGGTAAGAGAAGAGAACGGAGCAGTAGAAGCAACAAAGGCATGAAGGAGGGGAATATTGTTACTGTAAGAAGCACAAAGAGTTATGCAAATATTAGGGGAAGATCCCCCACTTAACCCTTTGATATAACCCTTGAGGATTACCCCGACTGATACAAGCAATCATGAGGAAGAGTTAAATGGCTCAGACACAATTCCACCAGAGGAGACCGTTGATCAAGAAAACTCCAGCCCTATGTCACCACAAGCGGGATCACCAATGACTACTGCAGCTCAACAAAGGACATCAAGAGCATCACGTGGGACAGGTATGCCTACTTTCCTCATATATTTAATCACCATATATGAAAATGAGGAAGGTTCATAAGCTTCACGCATAACCCTGGTACCAATTACACAAGAGGAGGAGCCAGGGGAAACATCTTCTCCAGCTTCCGATGTTTTGATCCCAAATCCCTAGGAAGGTGACCATAAGGCTAGGAACACTCGTGACATTGTTTTTCCCAATCAGCCAGGAACAGAGCCTCAGAGTGACAGCGCTAAGAACGGCTTGGATGCAGGTGAACAAGAAGATGGAATAGGGGATCCATAAATCGACATCTCAACATCCGAACTCTCATATAATGTAGATCCTTCACCTACTTCCCAAGCTAGGACAAAGACTCCATCAGCCGACTAGGACCATAGAAGGCCAAATCACCATAGCATACATAAACCTTCCCTGCTAAGGAATTACAAGAACCTTCCATGGAACATATCTATATGGTAGGAATCCTAGGAATTACTCTGTCCTAGGGAGATCAATAGATTCATGAACTAGTAGATGAAGTCATTGATATACATGCAATTACTTATGACAGGAAAAGGAAAGTTGTGATTAGAAGAACAATCAAGAAAAGGAAGCTCGCGCTCAATAGCACACCTTTCATAACCATATAGGAAACATTGTTTGATACAGAAATTACTAAGATGACTAAGCTAATCGGAACAGGGATGGCCATAACCGATGCTACTTTAGATAGGGGAAAAAGGGATGAAAGGGAGGTGGCTACCATGAAGAAAGAACTATACCATCTGTGACATCAAGCAGAGTAGTGCCAAAATTCAACACAAGCGGTGGTACTCTTGAAGTGTGAGTTCCAAGAAATGTATGCACAATTCACAAGTGAAAGAGATCTCTTCACCACTCGCATAGTTGATTTCCAATAAGATACCCTCATGGGGCTAGAAACCTGTAAAGGCATTCAACTATGGTGTGAAAAGGCACATCAATCCTGAGAATGGATAGACTACATCAACAAAGTGAAAAAGGGATGTGATACAGAGGATAATATCATCTAAGTGTTGATGGATAACAACATCGCCCAAAAAAGGAAGGCAGTTTGAACACTGGGTAAGCATGGTCCAGGAACCTCAGCGAAAAATGCATGAAAATGGCGAGAATGTGAGAAAAGTTGGTAGAAAATCAATCAGGAAATGAGGAACATTGAACTACCATAGTTTGGTCCACCGGAGGATTTTGTCATTTGCATGACATATTTAAACAACATGAAGAGCAAGACCTGGCATGGGAAGCAAAGATTTCACAGATTTCAAGCATGATCCTAGTCAAGTGAAGAAGTTCATGGAACCTCCGATTAAATCTCTTGCAGTCCTAAAACTCTTAAGTGGCAAGCTAATGAAGTACAAGGAACGAGCAATAGAGATAAAGGGGGTCCTCTCTGCTCTGATGGATCAACACAGGTTCCCATATGCAAATACATGTGAAGATCTCTTCCTCAAGTGGTCAGAGTACGAGAGGAACAATCCACTTCGGTAAAACCACCAGATGATCCAAAGAGAACAAGTAGATAAAGTCCTCCACGTTTCATTTTCTTAACTTAACATAACTTTAGTATCTATTTTTAGTTTATTTATTTTTATAAATAAGGGCATCGACCTTGGACCAAGGGTCGATGGTTTTGGAGAGAAAGAATTTTTTTCTGAAATTTTGTAAGAGAACTATTTTCGTGCAAGCTATTTTAATTAAGAATTTTTGTTTAAAACCAAATAAACTTCTTTCATCTGAGGAATGAATGTGATTGGACCAAGGGGGATTATCTTTGTCTTCAAATTCAATATTTTTTTTTGTATTGAGTAAGAGTTGTTGTATCTGTTATTTAAAGTTATCTTATAATGTTGTAATAGTTCTTTTATTCTAGTTGATGAATAGAAATTGATTGTATTAACCTATGATTGATAATAGAGCATTGAAAATTACTTTTCTTGCACTAACTAGGGTTGCAAATTCATGATCAATACCACCAACAATTGAATTTATAAAATTCATGTTCTTTTAGTAATTTGGTTTCAATGTTTTTATAGAATCTTATACACATTGTCCAAACTTCATGAACATACATGTCTTGAAAAACTTAATGTTGATCTCAACAAATGAAGTTTTCCATGATTATATGAAGGATAGGTTTTTGTAAAAATTTAGCACACGATTTGTGTTCCTCAAGGAGATCGTAGAGTATAGATATTATGTGAGGAAAAGTATAGATATTGTCCATCTTGGAGTGGAGAATATAACTTCCAATTTTTAAAATTGTTCCTAACATCTAAAGATGCAAAAAGTAGTAGCGAAATTTATTAGAAGTCGTTCCCTTTGTAGAATTTTGAAGCTAGAAAATTGAAAGTTGAGGCAATGCATTCCACTTCTAGTCATGAGCATACTATTGGAGTAAGTTTCAATGTATTTCCTTAGAAATCTATCAATAACTAGCGGGGGAAATGACTATATTATCCGAAGTTGTGGATTTTTTTATCAAAATTGTTGTGATGAGACCATGCAAGAAGATGGATTTAGAATAACAGTTAAATCAATTGTTCTTTAAATATGTTTTGGGTGCACTTTTCCTTACCATCCTCAATCATCACCAATCATAAAAATGGATTTCTTAGCTAATTCTCACAAATGTTGTAGGTATTAATGAGCAACAATTCATAAATAAGTATTGCAATCCATACAAATCCTAGTGACATAAATTGCACCATGGTTAAATTGTTGCACATATTTAATAATAAAAATCTAATAGCATGGGATGCCAACATCCCATATAAGTATAGCACAATTATAATTTTTCACAACATAGCATGGAAAGAACTTCAACTTTGGAAGTGGGTCAACTTAGATTTTTGTCGAAGGATTGTTTGGTCATTCTGTAACACACTCAACCCCATAACTCTTATAAGTTGATGGGATGTTCGATTTTTCCTCTCCTTGCCTCAGGATAAGTACTCGGAATTACTTTCTTTGATTTTCGGTATATCAATTATTTAAGTGAAGATTTCTCTTATCACAATATTTACAATGTTAAATCTTACTTAGTCAATCCTCAATTACCAGCGAAGTACCTCCGCAGGGCTCACTGTAATCAAAAGGGATCTATACACCCTCAATCGAACATCTAGAGCTACTTCTTGCCACCATATCAGTTATTTGTAGCAATTTGGACTCCTTTCCATCGAAATGCACAATTTCCAACATCAACATCCTCTCTGACAGCTTCATTCTGAAGTATTTCCCCCATGAATCCAACAGTCCTCGGACTCAAAGACCAATGTCCCAAATCCCTTCGGTTCTTTGACTTATACAACACTAATCAGTTATCTCTCCAACCAATCTTGTGATGGTCAGGTGGGACCCTGACAATCCTACAACTAAGGTTACATTGTGTCCACTCTTTAATTAACGACTCACGCTCTCTCTCAGAGTCCCTCGTCATCGAAACATTCCAATTCCGGTTCCATGAACCGCTTCTACTAGATTTCTCTAATATCACTTACTATGGTGGATCTAACGATCATCATTCACTAGAGCAGACGTTCAAGGTGCACTCGGGGTTTACAACTACACGACAGTTTTGGTTTCTAGGCCTTATTTCTTTATTTGTATCATACTAGATCCAATGGCTAAGATATTCCAGGACACCTCCCAATAGATCAATGGTACTCAAAATCCCATGTCGTCGGACTCTTTTATCAATCCCTCTTTCCAGGATTCATAAATCCCTCCTTCCTACAAATCCATAATTGGCATCAACAACCTAGAACTCATTGTTACCACTCTCTGATAGATCAATGGTTGTCATTGACTCGGATTCCTCTCCATCAGAGTCCTAGTACAAACTTACACTTGGTCACTCCAATGACCATGTCCTCCAACCAACGGTCAGGATATACTCTCGACGTCGAATTCAATGACTATGATTTCCTCTAACTTGAAACACATGTTTTCATCATATTAATAGCTCGATTTAGGAATTAGCCGTTTCAGGGTCCTTCTAGGCCATCACTGAGGTTCTACTAGACCTTCTTGGATCTCATCCTAGCTCAGAAACTGACTAATGAAATTTATCCTTGGACTCTTGTATGAAGACGTGTATCCTACAAAATTTACATTCAAGCAGGGAGGTTTCACGGGGCTTAAGGCTCCCTAACTACTCAGAAACCCTCCTCAATATTTAGGGCATTCTTTTCAACTATGGGTGAATATTTTGTTCATATCTTATAATATTTCCACCCAAAGACTTGCAGTCCCACAAAGTTACACCCATTATTGTCATGGCACATCTAGTGAAGGTTTATGTCCTACAACCCTTCCATTTCAAGGACTTGCAGGACTCTCAAGGATGCACCCTACCCTTTCATGACTTGTTTATTTATATAGGACTATCAGGTTAACAGTGAAAGCAAACATACATACTCCATTTTACTCAGGAATTTAACCATTCCTTTCATAAATTCACACTTAACGTATAAACCATAAAACAACATGTTTACATCATTGAGCATACATCAAACATGTCAGGATAAACACTTATTTTTTGGGTGAAATTGAGCATACATCAAACATGTCAGGATAAACACTTATTTTTTGGGTGAAATTTCAAACCATCCAATGGACTGAGAGAGGAATCCTTTCCTCATGGAAACCTTATGTTATGTTGCAGAGTTCCTTCCTATAGTATGCCACCTTTGTGATAAGCCATGATATCACAAGGGTATTGTTTCATCTAACTTCCAAATCAAATTATTCATAGTTGCTACTCTCACTCCAATGGAACAAGATAAGCCAAAGCTACCCTCTTCCCATTAAGCTCGGGACCTCCATGGGTTTCTCAAGAACCTCCACAACTAGATTTCCTCTACACAAGGGAGTCCCTTCTCTGTTATACATTCCCTTGACAACCTCCTCTTACCATTGTTTTTTCTTTCTAGTAAGCACAAACTCACGGCCCTCTATTTTTCCAGTATGGATCTGGGTATTCTCAGTTCCAGGGTGACCATTAGTCTTTTGGGAAAGTTTTCTATTTTCTTCAAGAACAGCTTCTTGATTTCTATATTACTCGGAGCTACATGTGTGAGTCTCCTCCTCGCCACTTCTTTCAACCATGATTCTATGACTCATTGTGTTATTTGTGATTCCTATGAGAACATGTTCACATCTCCTCATACCTATGTAATTTTCTAAGCTCGTTCCTTCCTACTATTTTTGGTTGCATTCTCTCTCCTCCTGTGTGTGTGCATCTAGTGGTGTTTTTCCACCTTTGGCCTTGTTTTCCACCCAATCCTTGGGATTCCCATGGCTATTATCAGATTAAACCTCCAGTCAGGGATCCAGATTCAAAGGGGAAATCCAAGGTGTCCTTCTGTCAGGTATTTAGTTTATCCCTTTCCTCTTCAGAAATCAAATCTATCATCAGTATAACTGAGTCAACCACCAATCCTGCAACCCATAACTGGTAATGTGGATCCATGCAGTTTCAAGTACATGGGCAGGTGGTGAATTGATTGTTTTCAGGGGTGAGTTGGAATGTTGATCAAGCTTCTTGTTTTCTTAATTGAAACTTCTCCATTCCCCCTCACTGGTCTGCCTCATCGATTCCCACTTCACCAATCCCACTTGTGATATCATGGGTGGTACTTAATGCATTTCCCTCTCAAAAAACTTTCTGGTGTTTTCCATTAATCAAAAGAATAATTGCATGCTTCATAATCACATTATATGAAGTCTTAGAATAATTACAATCATGGGAGGAAATAGGGTGTTACATTCCCCTCCCCCTTAAAGAAACATTGTCCTTAGTGTTTAAAACACCATATACACAATTACACAGAAAAAAAAAATGGGTATTTCACTTGCATGGAATATTCCAATTCTCAAGTAGCCTCATCTTCTCCAAATTTCTTCCATTGCAAATTGACATGCACGATGGCTCAGTTCTAGAGCATTGTTTCCCTCATGTCCATGATGCGTTGAGGTTCGGGCTGGAATTCTCCCTCTGGTTCCACATGTATAATAGTCCAATCAATAACATGATTAGAATCATGAACACATTTCTTTAATAAAGATACATGGAACAAATGGTGATCTCTAACAGTAGGTGGAAAAGCAAGTCTATATGCTACTAGTCCCACTCTTTCTACGACTTAAAAAGATCCAAAATAGTGGGGTGCCAACTTAGCATATGTTCCCATCCTTAAGTAACTGCTATTGGGTTTCACCCTGAGATACACATGATCTCCCACCTTGAACTCTTTATGAGTTATCTTGTTGTCTGCATAGCTATTTTGTCTATCCTGGGCTATTTTCAAGTTTTGTCTTATCCTGATCATAACTCGTTCCATTTCCTTCAAAATTTATGGTCCAAGTGTGATCTTGCCCAGTAGAATGTCCCAACTAATTGGAACTCTCCACATCTTTCCACATAGAACCTCAAATGGGCTCATTTTCAATTATTCCTGATAACCATTATTATAGGAAAACTCTACCAAGGGTAGATATTCTTCCCACTGCTTGGGTTGATGCATAACATGAATCCTCAACATGTCCTATAGAAATCTGTTTACCCTTTTAGTCCAATCATCTATCTTAGAATGGTAGTTTGTGCTAAATGTTAACTACGTTCCCAAGCCTACAAACAAACTCTTCCAAAAACTTGAAGAGAACTTAGCATCTTTGTCTGAGATTATGGTCTTGGGTATGTTATCGCACAAGTTATGGGTTGGGAAAATCCCTACCCAGGCACCAATTGGTGACAAATAGGAGGGAACCTACCCACTGTCACCTTAGGTAGGTTTCCCCGTCACTTTAGAAGTGAGGTGGTCACCTCAAGGGGGGAATCCCAGTAACCCTAGGAGGAAATGAGATGGAAAATGATAAGTATGAATGGATGTCCCTAGAGATCAATTATATATGGTATGAAAAGATTTGGAAAGTGTATTGGGAAGGTTTAATGGTTTCCAAATGAGTTGAGTGACCCGCCGAGAGTAAAGTACATGCCCGAGACACAACAAAAACTAAAAATACTTGCAATATGTTAGTTGGAAAAGCAAGTTAATCTTGTTGTCCCTAATTGCAGAAAAAATAAATGGTATATATCAACTCAATAAATATATCAAAGGCTACAATATAAGTGCTAATCATATGATAAAATAAATAAGATACAAAGCTAGTGAAAGCTAGCTCAACTCATCAATGATTAAGAAATAAATCTAGCAAAAAAGGCAAAGTTGCGACAAAGGCTTGCTGCAATGATATTTATCAGCGTTACGGTTGTATCAAACTAAGCTTAAAAGAAAAAACAGTAGCCACTCAAAACCACTTCCAACTATCTAGATAAGTGTTCTAGGGTTAGTAGAGAATTAGCGCAAAATTAAAGCTAAATCCTAGGATTAGTTTAGGAGTTATTAGGGGTTAGAGGGTTAGTTTTCTGTAGCCCTAATGGTTATAGGTTAGTTTTTTAATAGAATCAATAATTCATGGTTGAAAGGGGATGCCTCAATGAGGAAAGTGAGCTAAATTCTCAAGGAACAACTTCCCAAAGAGACAACTTCAAAACTTGAAAATTTCACGTTTACCAAGACAACAATTTATTTCTCCAATGCAACAAATAATGACTAGTGCATTTATCCCCGTCGGGTAGCTCAGTTGGTTGGATCCCCCACTGCCAAGTCGTTGTCCCTCTGTCACGAGGTCATGGGTTCAATTCTTTGGGTCTGTCGAGATTAGGCACATCGCATCTTGGTCGGTCGAATGTGTCCCTTCAAGGTGGACAGACGGTCACCCTTTTACGAGTAAAAAAAATGACTAGTGCCCTTAATAATTGGGTCAATGGAGTAAAGAAAACAAATATCTAGAGGTACTACCTGCTTGGGGGTGTAATTCCTCTTACTCCCAAGGAAAGTATCCCTAGCTAGGTTTTATGATAAGAGGGTGTATGCACTTATACTTCTCCTATAAAACCCTTGTTAAACCAATAAAATGTAAGCATAAGATGATGGATACTAAGGTGGGGGTGTATTCCCTTATACTTCCCACCTAACTCTAGAAAATAGCCTTGACTTGAATAACAAATGATAGCACAATGTAAAAAGCCTTACCAATTCAAGGAAAAAGCTAATACAAACCACCACAATAGAAAAGAAGATCCTCCCAAGGCTAGTGTATCACTTCCATCAACCAGTAAGCAAATAGATAGCCATACACAAGAGAACAAGAGAGAAACTAGCCAAAGATAGCGAAAATTTTAGTCCAGTCCTTCTCCAAATGGGAGAGTTATGATTTAAAATGAGATCTTATGATCTCTATTTATACAAAATGACACTAAGATAGTTTGTCCACATAATTTTAGGGTAAACAACAATATTAGGGGTCAAAAACCCTAATATTTCCCCTTTACACAAATAATATTAAACAATTCGTCTTTAAATTCACTTTTACACAAAAGGAAACCCTAACTTAAGGTGGCGTCGCCCCTTTAAGGGACATTTTGACACTAGGAGAAATTCATTGGTATTGGAGAAGTGTAGTTAGGCTTCCCAAATACACATGTCAATAATCTAGGTAATTTCTTCATGGTCAAATCCTAATTCTCCTCAAAACATCCTTGTGTCAATGAATAATAACTTCACCACCAAACCCTAGCCCTCCTAGATGACATCATCCCTCCAAAGGTGACGTTTTTCCTCTCCTAGGAAAAACATTTTGCATGTGAGGGCTAGGTCATGTCGTCCATAATGTATTATATGCCTTCGAAGGTATGTCTTTCTCATTCGACATGCGGGCCCTTGGAATCCAACATGTGGGATTCAAGCCACATGGAAGCCCAAGCTAGGCTTGTTCCTCCAAAATTTTCCACCAACTAGGTCCTGCAAAGACAAATAAGCACACCCTCCAAGGATCTCAAGTCAAAATATCATGATGAGTAAATCAAATCAATAAATGATCCACCTAAGCATGTGCATCAAATATTACCATGTCAAACAAGTAAGTGTTCAAATACATTATGTGACTTTCCAAGCTGGTTATGGAAGGGTTGACAAGGTGTCCTATTGGGTAGATATTTCCTAGTTCAAGGAGTGTTTCCCAAGTGATCTCTCTCTAAGCCATGTAAAATGGATGAAGTAGTTAAGGATCAAGACTCAATGGGTATGGGGTTCATGATATACAAGGGGTTGTAGTGTCTCATTCATGGGTGCCTTTGTAGAGGGTGTGTGGCACCTTCGTTTGCAATGTTATCTTTTCAAGCCCATCGTTTTTCCATTCTTTGTTTCTTTCATGTTTTAAGGAATGAGTTGAAGGCCATTATCCTGGTGGGGTGTCCATATAATGACAGTGTCACTCAAAAATACCGTGTGGAAATGAGATTGTTGGCTCATGACGATACACCCTTTCTCCCAGTTATGCAACTAAGAGCCACTACCTTGACTTGGTGGCCAGATGATGGTAATTTCATACCGCTAAGTACCCATGATCATGATAGGTCAGATTGTGATGAGACCTTCTATCCTCCAAATATCCCCCTAAGCATTATATATTTTATTCTTGTGGGTACCCATTTTCTTACAGACAATCGTTTCATTACTTTTCCGTGGCATCCCTGGGTGAAGCATCTGGAAGGTTTGTATATAGGATTGTATCTTTTACCCAACAGTAATACTTTTGGGCCTTCATCCCCTTCTTCCCATAGAATGAGGGACAACCCCTTCTTGGTTCAATACACCCTAAAATCCCAAGAGACAAGGATATGGGGGGTTTAAGTAATGGAAAATGGTAAGTATGGCTGGGAACAGTACAATGTCTCTTCAAGGGATTTCCTAGTAGCAAACCCATTCCGAAGGAAGACCACTTACTAGGACACGATGTCAACCACCAAGGTGAAACAGGGAAAAAGGAATAATGTCCAAGGATATGTCATGAAATCTAAATAAGTCTAAGATACAACATACTCAAATGCCTCAAATATTGAAATGACACTCACCATAATACATGACTTGTACCTCACCTCATGGAGCAAGGCCCAGTACCTCTCGGAAGCTAGTTGGTGTGGCGGATGCCATTTGCAAATCTAGGACCTCTGTGGTGGTGAGAAGGATCTCCATCTGTGCAAATAGATATTGTTGGTCATGTGTTCTCTTGACACTCCATATATGCAACTTGAGGGCCTCGAGACATGATCTCCTTAGTCATCCCACAAAATGGGGATGACAGGGTAAACCATGCAATCTGAAAAAAAAATCTTAATGAAAATGTTAGCTACATCTATCACTTTGAAAGTATATTTGATACGAATAAAGTGATCTTCCTTGTTATTTTTATCCACGACTACCATGATTACATCATGTTTCCTAATTTTCCTTAGAAACCCAATAATGAAATCAATGTAAATCCTCTCCCATTTCCATTCTGGAATTGGCAACGGTTGCAATAATCCTGTAAGGTGTTTGTGTTCAACTTTCACCTACTAGCACTCCAAACACTTTGCAATGTATTATGCGATGTCCTGCTTCATTCCTGGAAAATAGTACAACTACCTCATTATTGTTACCATTTTTTGGTAACCAGGATGACCTACATAAGGTCTGTTATGAAATTCATCCATGATCAAGTGCCTCATCTATGTTGAATTAGGCACATACAGTATATTGTGGTACAACAGTAGGTTATCATCCACAAGATCATATCCTTCATAATTTCTCTCTCTAGGTTCTTTTTGCAACCCTTCTCTTACATGATTGAAGAACTCGTCTTCTTGTGAGAGGATTTTTATCCTTTGTTGGATATCAAACTCTCCCACACTTGTTTTTTTCTATGTGTATTGTTTGCACACTCTAAATGAGTGAATCTACCACTCTATTCTCCTTTCCCTTTATGTGTTTTATTTCAAAATCAAACTCATTGATCAGCAGCATCCATATGGCCTGGCTAGCATTCAACCTTGGTTGATCAAACAAATAATTCAGACCACAATGGTCTATCATCAAGACAAACCTCCTTTCGAGCAAGTATTGTCTCCACATATTCAATGCATGCACAATTTCTACAAGCTGCAAATCGTGGGTGACATACCTCTAATCGTGCTCATTTAGCTTTCGTTATTCATAACTGATCACTTGTCCTTCCTACATAATGACTCCACCAACTCCTTCTTTACAAGTGTTAGTACAAACCAAGAAATCATTTTCAGGGTCTACAATCTTCAAAATAAGGGCATTGGTCAAAGGCTTGGTCAAAAGGTGCCTCAGTTGTTGAAAGTTGGCTTCACACTCCGTTGACCATATAAATTTATTCCCCTTCCTTTGTAATGAAGTAATGGAATGACCAATATTGGAAAATACCTAGCTATAAACCTTTTATAATACCCTGTTAATCCCATGAAATACCTCACCTCTATCATGTTTCGAGGGGCAGGCCAATCCATGATTGCCTTGATCTTTTCAAGATCTACTACCACTCCTTATTTCGATATGGTTTGACCTATATACTAGATTTATTTTTTAAATAAGTCAAACTTGTTGAAATTAGCATACAGTTGGTGATCTCTCAACATTTGCAGCACCATCCTGAGATGTTCTTCATTCCTTTCTCTAATCTTGGAATACACCAAAATATCATCAACAAATACTAAGACAAACTTGTCCAAATATTTGTTGATAACACTATTCATCAAGCACATGAAGGTAGTTGGTGCATTGGTAAGTCTGAATGGCACCGCCACGAACTCATAGTGCATGTACCTTGTTCTAAAGGTTTCCTTGTGAATGTCTTCATCCTTGATCCTCACTGGATGATACCCAGATCTCAATTCAATCTTAGAGAAAATTGTTTATCATCTAAGCTTATCAAAAAGGTCATCAATCCTAGGAAATGGATACTTATTCTTGATGGTTATCTCGTTTAACTGACTGTAATCAATAAATAAGAACAATGTACCATCATTTTTCTTCACAAATAAATCAAGTGCTCCCCATGGGGACACACTCAGCCTGATGTAACCTTTATCCAACATCTCTTTCGGTTGTACCTTCATCTCCACCAATTCTGGTGTGCTCATCCTGAAGGGTACATTTTATGTTGTTACCACTCCAGGCACAATATCTATTGAAAAATCAAGATCTCTATTAGGAGGTAGTCCAATCACCTTGCAATACCCCAAGGTCGAGCCCCTGTTGAATTTTAATGATGTTTAATGATGTTTATAGGCTAGTGATCCAAGTATTTATAAGTTGTGATGATTATGTGTTTATTAGGCCGGAGAGCCTAAATGCTAAGGCTAGTGAGCCTGATTTTGTATATGTAATTATGCATATTATTAATAAAATACATCATTTCATGTAGACCGACCACGAAGAAATAGTTAATGGGGACTAAGATCCACTAGGAAGCAAAAGGGAAGGGGGCTGAGAGGCTAGGAAAAAGGGGCTAATCTTGAGGGCTTAATCCAAGGGAATATTATAATGTATCATGAAAATACTAAAGTTGGGAAATAAACCCAGTTATCCTAAGTTCCTTTGGGGAGAGGAACAAACTCCAAGTGGAGAGGAACAAGCTCCTAGAGAGCCAAGTGTCACCCAAGACACGTGCAAATTTATGTGGGAATTTCCACCATTGTGGGGGTTCTCTCTCACGATTGTGCAGTTTGACCATTCTCACCATTCTCACTCTCAGCATTCTGACTAGTTTGGCCATATTTCCTCATGAGTTCATCCTCACGATTATTTCCATCCCTTGTCCCATTCACTCACATACTGAACAGGCACGCACCAAGAGCCATTTTTTCCATTGTTGAACCTTTGTCATTGTGAACCTCTATAATTGTTGAGTCGTCCCTTGCCTTAGCCATTTTTTCATACTATGGTTTGAAGAGGCGGGTTTTCAGACCCGTGGTTGAATAAGCAGGTTGTTGGGCCTATGAGAAACTCTCTCCACGTGAGAGATTTTGTTGGGAAAGTGATTTCTTCTGGAGGGAGTCCAACAGCAGCTACAGAGCTCTAAGAATTCCTGATCTGGCCTGTTGTTGAAGCCCTGGAAGGGAAGTGGAGCAGTCAATTGATCCGGATTTTATGAGAAGAATGAAATGAATACAAATTATTAAAATATGCTTAACATAGAATAACAGAGATACAGTAAAACTGGTTTTCTATTCAATAAGGAAATATGATGAATCTGCAAAATGCATCGGAAAACAAGCTTGTTGGAATGGTGGTGGCTTATCTCTGAGAAGAGATGTGACGGTTGTGCTCATTCACAAGAAGATCATTACAATGAGGCTCTGAAGGAATTTTTACAATAAGTAGTAATGTCAAAAACCCTATACATCCAAAACCTAACCCTAGGAGATGAAGCGCCAAAAGTCATGTAGGCCCCGTTTGGGTAAGTTAATACATCAACTTCTTAGGGTTGTAACTTTTGCATATGATCTTCGTTTTAGGTGCACGATAGCCTGTTGGAAAGGTATCATCGAGTAGATTCATTTAGGGGGATCAATCAGAGCCTTTGGTTATCATTGAGAATCTCTATCCCGAAATACCTTCATTTAGGCCCTCAAAATGGCCCCGGAAGTTAAAAACTGCTAAAAATAGTAAATTGCCAAAATTGCCAGAAAATTGTTTTCAGCGAGTTGGAAAAGGTGGGTGGCCACCTATATTCACCTATATCAATCCTCACTCCTTAGGAAGAAATGGTATCCATTGTGTTGATTCCCCCCATCAGATGATAAATTGTTTGTTGAATTTGGCCCCGGGTGAGCCACTTGCCTTGGTGCAGGAGTTGCCCTGCTTTGACGACTCGATAAAGTTGGATCCTTTTATGTCAAGTTCCCTTGATCTGTGTGTCCACAATCTGATCATTGTGTGCTTGTTTCATGCATTCAATTTTGAGATCTGTTGGTTTCAACTGCTCTGTTATCTTTGAGGTGGGAAATATGGCTGAAGGAGAGCCACATTGAAGACTGGGTGCAGACCAAGGAAAGGGGGAATGTTGAGATCAAAATAATTTTCACCCACAGCCTTGGTGATGGAATACAGCCCATAATGGAGTGGGTAAATCTTCTGATGGGGCCCTATAAGGCGTTCTTTCTGCAAGTGCAACCAAATTTTGTCTCCCACCTGAAACTTATGTGGCACCTGATGTTGATCATGGTGTTGCTTGTACATGGAATTAGACTTTTGTAGAATGTCCTGAACCTGTTGGCAGATGTGCTCTATCTTCTCAATGAACCAGGTGACTATTTCAGCTTCTGGTGGAGCAGGGGACGAGTTAGCCGATGTGGTCACCAGGTGTAGTGCAACGTCCATGCAGCCCAATAGTTGGAATCCCTGTTAGAATATAATGGATGTGCTCATTTTACCATTGACAATATCACTATTGTCACCCAACCATAGGTCGAAGCCACCCTTTGATCACCTTAACCTTGAAAGAGAATCATTCCGGAAGCAAACCCTAGGCTAGATAGCCAAACAAAGGGTAGCGCACCTTTCCCCAAGGATAGTGCATCAACAAGATCTGTTCAGATAGTCCAAACCCTAACCAAGAGATAGTCCAAGCCAATCGTGATCTACTAGCTAAAGCAGCTACAATGGCATCTCTCCTCAAACCTGCGCACAAGACTGGGCACTGTAGTGCGCAGAAGTTGTTTCTCTACAATTCTGAGACTGCCTGCCAGAATGAGAATTGGCCTCCTGTATTTATACTAATTCTAGCTAACTGCCTGGGCCGACTTCTCATTTTGAGTATCTGTCTGTTTGGCATATATTAATTCTTCTAGCCAACTTCTTCTCTTGGAGGCTAATAACCTAATATAAATTATCCTCTTGAGTCGACATGTCTTCTAGGGTTATTAGCCAACTCATTAGGATTTCTTCTTTCTTTCCAAAGTATTCTATTCTCGTCATGTTTACACGTGGAGGTAAATACCTCCCGAAGCTACCATAATATCAACACTCCCTCATAGCTAGGGAGTTATTACAGTTAATGGTCTTGAGCACGAACATACCATTCACCCGGTAGCATCAACATAGACTATCTTATGACTAGATCATGAGCACCATCATCACCATCAGTATCATCAGCCATATCATTTCTCAAAACCATACTCCATCTGAGTAATTAGACATGATGTTGGATAAGTCACTCACACCACAGAGTGATACAAGAGCCATTCTTCTAATATGGACATATGTCCTAGAAGAGTAAATGTTTTGAACCATTTTTCGTTTGGGAGATTTATGTTCTTTGATGATCCATATAGCTGATAATCATTTCCAATATTGTTGATAGTCTTCAAGGCAATCAGAATAAAAATAGAAAACAACTATGTCTATCCATAGTAGTACATAACTACAATCCATTGGTACACTACCACACCAAGTAACAAACAAGTACTTGATCAGTAACGTATAGTCACAAACAATGGAACATATCCACCACAGTAGTATACATCTATTTTCATACAGTCTTCATAACAATCATCTGATATCAACTTGCACAGAAACAATGTTATGATATAAACTAAATCATCTGGCCCAATCTTTCACTCACAACTGTGAGATCTGAAATAATATCTTCCCTCAGAGTAGAACATCAACGATGGGCTATCTGCCTTATTCTTCTTAAACAAGGAAAAATGATTTTTCTGATTTCTGAGCATGGACCACTCCTCACCCTGGGCCATTCCTCCGACACTAAACAAAGTGTAACCTGGAGAGAATGAATCTTCCCTAAGGAATGGCTGTCCCTGATTTCTGAGCCTGGACCATTCCCCACCCAAGGCCATTCCTCCGGCACTAAACAAAGTGCAACCTGGAGAGAATGAATAAACCCTAAGGAATGATTGTCAGGACCATTTCCTCTATTAACCACAACAGGAAAAGATTGTCCTGTACCAACCTCCAAAACGGACCATTCCTCATGTTAACCACAATGAGAAATCATTCTCTGGCAAGGCGGGCTAGTCTTCTTGAGTAACCCTCAAGAAGAGAGACTTCCCTAGACCACTTCCCATGTTAACCACAATGGGAAGTCATTGTCTATGGTACATCAACAATCTGGACCATTTTCTGAACTAGAAAATGTCTGTCCGTCAGAAATCTCAATCCACTTTCCAAACTGGAAAGAATCTGTTCATCCTGGACCATTCTTAAAACTAAAAAATGATTGTCCATCAATCAATAATACATCAGTGCTCCCTCCCAACTTGGGATTCATCTCTTCCTTTTTCAATAAGAAAGTCATCTCCACGAACTCCAGCTTGAGTATGCAAACTCTTTCGTTTTGAATAGAAGCTTTACCAAAATGTTTGCTTATCTGCTCATCTATCAAGATATGTATTGGAGAACCACTTTCTCCTTTCTGGACTTCATCACGGATAATGTAATTCTTGATTTCAAATGTACTTTGGTCTGGAACACTGGTTTTCTCTAAAGGCTTCATGTAGCTCTGATTAATAGAGTATATTATTGTTGGAAAATTAGAACATATCCATGTGGCACTTTTTCTGTCATCATGAGATCTGATCTACTGAGTAATCATCTTGATACAATATCTATTTTATAGAAAAATCTTCACCATGCTTCTGTTGTGCATTGGAGGTTCTCCACCAAGTTATCTTTTTCCATCTGCATACAAGGGTCTCTTTCTGGTATGCCTCAAAGTCTTGAGGTTGCTTTTCATACGCTCTTTGTTCAATTTCTCTGGAGAACAGTCTTTGCATTTATCTGATATAGAATTCCAACTCATGGATGTTACAGATGATATAATGACTCATGTAGAGATATGTCTAGTTTACTGGAACAAGTAATCATCATAGTCTTATCCCTCCATCTGGGAGAACCTCTAGTTCTAGATCTCACAATGCTTTCATTCATAAGTCTTCCATACATTGTTCTTCATCACGAATTTCAGTTCCTCTGCTTGATTGTTTTTAGTGAGTTCATATCAGGCTGTTAATCTTGTGATTCTCGATACAATGACTCGTTGTTCTAGCTTCTCTTTCTTTCTTAGAATCTGCATGTTCTTCTTCATGTTTTTCTTTAGCTCTTGGGTCCATGGAGTTTATTATAGATTCCATGCCATAAAGATTCCACTTTTTCCTTTCATCACAAGATCACGGTGTGAATGGACAACCAGGGATATTTTAAGGCTTCACTTCCAAGAAGACTTCTTCTAAGGTCGAATTGAACACGTATTGCTTTTCATGGCTGCTATCATGGATATATACTTCATCATCTTCAATGGATCATAGGATTAGCTCCCTCCTAATCCTTGCTTCATGTATGAGTGCATGTTTTTCTTTTGGAAATATATAATCGACTCCCTCCATCTAGGAGAGTCCACGTTTCCATCTGCATCCTTATTGTTTTCTACAAAGCGTCATAAGTCTTTCTCCAATTTTCTCTTGATTGTTGACTTCTTTCTTCTAGGTTTCTTCAAGATTGATTTTGATTTCGGCTTATCTTGTAATAGCTTCCACAAGATTTGTTTGATATATTTCATCCTTTCTTGTATAGTGATAGCAATCCTTATCTTGTTGTTCTTCCATAGATATAGTTCTTCTTGGAACATATTATCTTTTAAGAGATAGATATACAAGATATGTATAGAGACTTATGCAAACAAGATATGTACAAGAACTAAGAAGAGTATTGTTACCTTCAGAAGAAGAAGTCTCTTTCATCCTACTTAGTCTTCTTTGTGGGTTCCTTTTCTTCGACAACTGATGCTTCATGTTTCTCCTTCCTTTTCTTCGGCAACTGATGCTTCATGTTTCTCCTTCCTTTTCTTTAGCTCGGGACAATGATTCTTGTAGTGACCATACTTTCGACAATTGAAGAATTGTACTTCTAAAATGTCTTTCTCTTCATTTGGCTTCCTCCTTGAACCAAACTTCCTTTTGTTCCTGAAATTCTTGAATCTTGTTGTGAAGGCTTGATCCTCGTACTTCTTTTGGGGTTTCTCTTTTTCACTGATCCTTTATTATTCTTGAGCACAGCAAGTCCAAAGTTCTTCAAATGTAGGATACTCCTTCTTGTGTTCATGCTTGCAGAAAATGCATCCCATGTATTGGGAAGACCATTGAGTACTATGTTTACCAATTCCTTCTCTGAAATGATCTATTCAATAGCTTGTAGTTGATATCTCAACTAAGAGATTTGCACAAAGTATGATTTTATGTTGTCATCATCATTCATCTTCATGTCACAGAGCTCATTCTTCAGACTCACTACTTGTCCAATGTTTCTGACTGAGAAGAGGTTTGTTAGGGAATCGTACATCTTCTTCGATGAGTCAAGATGGGAGATTTAGGGTATCAAGTGGTATTTTATAGAATCCACTATGATACTCATGGCATTGATGTCACCGTCTTTGAACTTCTCCATAGCTTCAATGTTTTGTGATTCCTTCTCTTTCCCTTCTTCAAACTCTGGTTTCACGATATCCATCACTTTATTCTTGGCAAGGATGAGATCAATCCTTGTCTTCCACGCTTTGAAGTTAGAATCTCCATCTAAATTGTTCTCTGACTTCATAGAGTAATTCATGGCTTCTTTGACTTGGTCAACCCTAGATTTGACCAAAATCTCAAACTTCACGTCTTGGCTTTCTGAGAGTGCCAGGAGATGTGCTAGAATAGGGCGCACTGATCTATCCGGAGATTAGGTCAATCCCTTCATTTAAGGTGCCTCAACAAGAGGATTAGGGTTTCTGCAATTGCACCTGCTAGTAACCCTAGCGGCAGTGCTATGGTGATTGCTCCTGCTAAAAACCCTAGCAACAGTTCTTCAACGAGCTTAATATCCTTACGGCTATGTTTCCTTCCAGTGGTTAGACTGAATGAAGGAGGTGTGGGCCCATAACCTGTTAGAATATAATGGATGTGCTCATTTTACCATTAACAATATCACTATTGCCACCCAACCATAGGCCGAAGCCACACTCCGAGCACCTTAACCTTGACAGAGAATCATTCTGGAAGTAAACCCTAGGCTAGATAGCCAAAAAAAGGGTAGTGCACCTTTCCCCAGGGATAGCGCATCAACAAGAGCTGATCAGATAATCCAAACCCTAACCAAGAGATAGTACAAGCCAAACATGATCTGGTAGCTACAGCAGCTGCAATGGCATCTCTCCTCAAACATGCACACAAGATTGGGCACTGCAGTGCGCACAAGTTGTTTCTCTGCAATTCTAAGACTGCCTGCCAAAATGAGAACTGGCCTCCTGTATTTATACTAATTATGGCTAACTGCCTAGGCCGAATTCTCCTTCTGGGTATCTGTCTGTTCAGTATATATTAATTTTTTTGGTCGACTTCTTCTCTTGGAGGCTAATAACCTAATATAAATTATCCTCTTGATCTGACATGTCTTCTAGGGTTATTATCCAACTCATTAGGATTTCTTCTTACTTTCCAGAGTATTCTATTCTTGTAAGGTTTACACGTGGAGGTAAATACCTCCCTCAGCTACCATAATATCAACAAGCCAGTTGATATATGCAAGGATTAGTTGTAGCTATGTTGGACATAGGGAAGAATCTCATCCCATGTGCAGGGGTGTTTTGAATTGTACATGCACAGGATATGTACGATCATCTGAATGACGACCTCAGTTTGGCCATATGTATGGGGGTGGAAGGAAGTGGATTTGGTGAGCTTGGTATCCAACAGTGACTCGAGGCTCAACCAAAATGTGTTGAGGAACCAACTATCACAGTCTGAGATAATGGTTTTTGGGATCCCAAAATGTACCCATACTTGTTCAAATAATATCTTGGCAGTGGCTTCTGTTGTGATGTTCTTCTTGCAGGCGGCTAGAATCACCATCTTGGAAAATCGATCAACAAAAACAAAAACATAGTCATTTCCCCTCTTGGTGGATGGGAGACCCGACATGTAGTCCATTGAGATGGATTCCCACATCCTACCATGAGTAGGCAAAGGGGTTTACAGGCCCTATTTCTTAGTGGTCGGTTTGGCAATAGCGCAGGCGGTGTAGGACCTGATATACTTACCGACATCCTGTTGATGTTTCGACCAGTAGAATTTTTTATGCAACATTGCCACCGTATTTTCGACGCCAAAGTGTCCTGCCACCTGACTGTAGTGAGCTTCCCAAATCAGCTTCACGTGCTCGCTTGATGGAACACAGAGATGGACAAAAAATCACAACAACCCATCTTGAAGATGGAAATTAGCGACCACTAAGTTGGCGCCCAATATTTGGTAGGTGGTGGAGAAGTCAGGGTCTACCTCGTAGAGTTGGGTACATTAGGAGGTCTCGTGGCAGCAAGATTCTATCACCGTGGTGAGTGTCGTGGCTGGAGGTCAGATGAGGCAATCAACAACTCAGATGGTACTTCTTGTTTTATACTTGATGTTGAGGTGGAACTGCTATAAGTATGTGGACCACTTATGATAGCGGTCATTCTGTAATTTTCCTTGGGTCTGCATGAACTGTAGTGTCTTTTGATTAGTGTGGATGTTTGTCTCCTTCCCAAGAATGTAATGTCTCCACTGGCGGCAGGCTTGCACAATGGACTACATTTCTTTGTCGTAAGTAGGGTACTTACAAACATCATCTAATAGTGTCTCACTATGATATGCCACAGGGTGGTCATGTTGAGTGAGAACTGCGCCTTCAGCATAGTCTGAAGCACCTGTCTCAATCTCAAAGGGATGTTGTAGGTATGGCAATGAAAGTATTGGGGATGAGCACAAACGCTTCTTCAATTCATCGAAGGATTTTTGTTGGGACAAGCCCCACACAAATTTTTCCTTACCGCCACCCATGGTTACTTAGTTGAGGGCCCATGTGATATGAGAGAATCCCAACACGAACCTACGATAGAAATTGGCGAGGCCCAATAAGCTCTGAATTTCAGTGAGTGTGGTTGGGGTTGGCCAGTCACGGATGACCTGGATCTTGACTGGATCCACATGCACACCATTCTTATCAACAATGTAGCCTAGGTAATGGACCCTGTCCATGCCAAAGGAGCATTTTTTCAAGTTTGCATATAGTTTGTGTTGTCGCGGGGTGTGTAGAACCTGCTAAATATGTTGCAAGTGTTYYACCCAAGTATTGTTGTAGATGAGGATGTCATCCAGATACACCACTACAAAAGTATTGGTGAAAGGTCRTAGGATATCRTCCATCATCCTCATAAARWTTGTTGTAGCATTTGTCAAACCAAARRGCATGACCAGCCATCCAAAAAGACCTTCTTTTGACTTGAAGTTGGGCTTCCATACATTTGTCCATTCTATTGGGACCTGGTGGTAGCCAGACTTCAGATCAATATTACTGAAGTATTTGGCCTCCGTGAGATTATCAAAGAGGTCGTCGATTCGGGGAATCAGATACGGTTTTGGATTGTGATTTTATTCAGGGTCTAGTAATCAATGCAGAGTCCCCAGGTCCCATCTTTCTTCTGCACCAGCATGATTGGGCTCCCACAAGGTGATGAGTTGGGATGTATGTGCCCCTTGTGGAGCAGTTCTTGGATCTGCCTCTTGATCTCCTCATTTTCTAATAGAGAGCAGTGATAGACTGGCCCATTGGGTAGCAGTGCGCCTGGGGTCAGATCGATGGGATGCTTGACCTGGAAGTGCAGAGGTACCCCGGTAGGAGAGGAGAATATATATGAGTATTCTTCCACGACCTTATCCAATTTATTTTTTTGTGTGGAGAGATTGGTCGCAAAGGCCCTAGATGTGGCTGCGATATTTCGCTCACTCTGAGACAAAATCACGAAGAAGACAAATTTCCCGATATGAGAGATGACCTTCCTGCATTGCTTGGTAGAGATCAAGGAAATAGCACTAGGAGGGATTGCCTAGGGTATCCTGTACAATTTCCTATTCAAAGTAATAATAACACTACGAGGCCTAGACTCATATACAGCGTGATGTTTCCATAAATAAGGTTGTCCCAAAAGAACATTACAAACTTCGATAGGGGCAACATCACACAATACCTCTTATTTGAAGGGCTTGATGTCGTATGATAGTCGGTACTATTGGTTGACGCGGAGATCGCTTCCTTGGCAGAGCCATCCAATGGTGTAGGGTTGTGGGTGCAGTGTTGTCGACATGGCCAGCCTCTTGACAACCTCTGCTGAGATGAGGTTCTTCTGGCTATCGCTATCAATGATGAAGTGTAGCAGTGTGCCTTTTACTCACATCTGTGAATGGAAGAGGCACTCGCCTTCTTCTGGCTCGTCTGGTTCACCAGGCTGGAACTTGGTGGTAGAAACGGTGGCACTGGGTTCTACATCAATGATCTATCTTCCCCTTTCTGGTTATGACTCATATTATGAACCCACATTTGATTCATAGGCTTTCACTTCAGCCACCAGCGACTAATTTAAGTGGCAGTCACCAGTGTTATGCCAAGGGCTCTTATGGAATTCGCACCACTTCTCGGTATCTTTCTTTGTCTTTTCGGTGTCCTTATTTGCTTGCGGCTTGGACTGGTTGTCCTAATACTGTCCATGTTATTTATTTCCTTTGTTATGTGGGTTGGGGCTGCCCCTTCCTGGATTTTACTGTGAGGGGTTCCCGGGCCCAAACTGTCGCGTTTTTTGTTTGATCTTCTGCTCGATTTTGATGGCATGTCGGTAGGCCGCACCCAAGGACGAGATGTCCAGAAATTCCATTTCATTTTGGATGTATCTATGCAGAGTACCGTGATACTTGAGCACCATATGTCACTCTGAATATTTGATACCCAGCTTGGGGCGCAAGGTATGGAAGATATTTTTGAACTATGGCATTGCTTGGTCTCTTTCTTTCCGTAGTGTGGTCCATTTGGTATACAAGTCATCATAACTTTCGACAGGGTAGTATTGTTCCTTAATAACATCCCTGAACGATACCAAGTGGCTACAACTGTAAATAATGAGGGTTCCTCTGTTTCATTTTTCTCACAGAAAGTTTCCCACCAATATTTGACATGGGGAATGTTTTTGAGGAGTGGAAAAGTAATCTTTCCTCTATTCGAAAAGTTAAGGACAGAAAAATACCCTTCTAGTAGATTCACCCACTTGTCTACAGTATATGTATCTATCTAACCTTCAAATATAGGAATATTGAAGTTGATTTGTACCTTGAAGGGGGTGGTGCCTCCCCTCAAGGAAGATGTGTCGCCTGTTGGTAGTCGTCGAAGGATTTGCACGAAAATATTCATCATCTCGTTCCTTTGTTGCGTGACGTATTCCTCAAGCAACATTTTGAAAGGATCTATTGTCTTGTAGTATTTATTTTCTCCTGCCATGAGAGGTCACTTGGGCGTGTGAGAGATTTTGTCCTCAAAAGAAACAAGCTCGAGACCCAATTCTTTGTACCATGACCTCGTTGGGGACATGCATTAAGACGACGAGGAGAAGACCTCTCTGATACCACTGATCTGGATTTTATGAGCAGAAAAAAATGAATACAAATTATTAAAATATTCTTAACATAGAATAACAGAGATACAGTAAAAATAGTTTTCTATTCAATAAGGAAATAAGCTGAAACTGTAAAATCCAGCGGAAAACAAGCTTGTTGGAATGGTGGTGGGTTATCTCTGAGAAGAGATGTGATGGTTGCGCTCATTCACAGGAAGATCATTACAATGAGGCTTTGAAGGCCTTTTTACAATAAACAGGAATGTCAAAAACCCTAGACATCCAAAACATAACCCTAGGAGATGAAGCACCAAAAGTCATGCGGGTCATGTTTTGGTAAGTTAGTACATCAACTTTCTGGGGTCGTAACTTTTGCATGCGATCTTCATTGTAAGTGCACGATAGCCCGTTGGAAAGGTATCATCAAGGAGATTCATTTAGGGGGCTCAATCACAACCCTTGGCTCTCATTGAGAAGCTTTATCCCGAAAAAACTTCATTTAGGCCCTCAAAATCGCCCTGGAAGTTAAAAACTACTAAAACTAGTAAATTGCAAGAAAATTGTTTTGAACGAGTTGGAAAATGTGGGTAGCCACCGATATCCACTTGGATCATCAATGGAGAATGGAACAGTGAAGGTTCATATTCCCAGGGTGGGATAGGCATGTGGGGAATGATATTTTGTGAGCAGTGGGTGTAAGTAGGCTCCTTGGAGAGAATCCTTCGCGTTGCGTTGTGCAGCTTCCCGTAGCCTCAGCCTAGCCTAGGATTCATTTTCCCTGGTGGATTTTAGTCCCAGATCGGGGGTGACCCACTACTAATAGCTTCGAGCAGCATGGTATAATGTTGGGATGTTCGTGGAAGGTCTGCACGCAATCGTTGGTATTCTCATAAAAAGATAAGTACCAAATATATGTTAATTGTACATTATATGTTTAAATGTTGTGCTTAGGTACATGTCTGAATGTTATCTAAATTGCATGTGTATATTGCATGTATGTGTTTATTGTCGCTTCTGCGTGAATATGTGTATGAACAGAATATTTATGTCTATTTAAAAATGCATTAGATATATATATGTATATCAGATCATGATAGTTTCAAGTAGCATGATCGTTATGGGTGGTTGGGTGTGTTATAACCAGTTTTTAGAACAGTTTGGTTTTGAGTTAGTGGTGTCTTCCCCAGAAAGGGTGGCTGGAGGATGTTACACACCTCTTCCAGAAATATATCCTTAAACTCCCACAATACTAGGTGATATTCAACCTTCAATTCCTTGCCTTATGTTAAGTTAAGAACTTGTATTTCATACAAGGGGCATCCCTTTCTACTAAATTTCTTAAGCTGCAATGTTGATATTTGTCTAAATTAAATTGGCTTTCGAATGCCTTGCAAAAATCTTGCATTTCCTTCTTCATCTTCACATTCTAAATTCTTCTCATAACAGATCAATTTTGTTTTGTGAGTGGCTAACCAATCCATACCTAACAGCACATCATATGATCCTAAATGTAAGATATTCAAGGTTGCTTGAGTATGCAGCCTACTCATTGTAAATGGGAAATCTTATATCACCTTTGTCACTTTCCTCTTTGTCTATGTAGCTAAATAAACTAACCATGCCTTTGCATGTTTCTTTCTCTGTAGGGAACATGCTTCAACAACTTGAGGTGAGACATAACTAAGTTTATATCCAAGTTCAATCAAAATACAAATGGGTTTCTTGGAAATTATACCTTCCAGCTCCACTACGGAGGCCTGTTGGTATGCTTGTTGATTTTCCACAGTTGCATATATCATGGGCATGCTTCTAGCCACGTCATTGATAGTAGCAGCATACTACACATGGTAAACCCTTTTATTGTCCTACTACCTGTGAGCAAAATCTCTCAATAGATGTAGTTCTCCACAACCCCAGCATTGCAAAGTTCCTTTCCCTAGTTCCTCTTATCTTTATCTTTCCTACTCAAGTGGCTTGTTTCCACTTTGAGAAGGAAATTTATGTTGATACACACTTTTGCTTAGTTGACCAAACTGAGCTCCTTTCTTCAGGTTCTTATATGGGAGCAATTTGAATCCCTTCTTTTGGAATCCACTCTTATCCTTTCTCTTACAATCCTTAGAAGGATATTGCTTATGTTTATACTAATCATAACAACACTTGGCCTTCATGACAGTGTCTTCCAGTGTCTTTGGATTATCAAATTGAATTTAGTCCTGATAGGACTCTGGCAATCCATTAAGGAAGGTTGTATAAGCATCTATGGTCAGTTGTCCCAACTTATGCCCATGGAATTCCTTGATTTTGTTATCAAGGTACTTCTTCGATAGGTAATCCTTCATGAAACACTTTTCAAATTGATTCCAGGTCATCTTTCTCTCTTTAAATCATTTGACTTCCTTGAGGTCCTCCCACCATATGGAGGCTCCTCCATACAGTTTGAAGATGGTGACCTTTTCCTTTGTATATTTCAAGTAATTATGTACTCCAAAATGCTTCTTCAGACCCAACAGTGAAGCCTTTGTTTCTTCTCCCTTCTTAATTTCTCCATCAAAGGTAGGTGGATTATCCTTTTTGAATTCTTCAGTCAAAGAACTCTGTGAATGTCTCTTTTTCTTCTTCCTAGGGACAATCGACCCAATGTCATTGTTGGACAACTCCTCTGAAGTAGAATTCCTACTGGAGGACTCTATAGAATTTCTTCCAGTAGATCAACCCTTCCTTACATCTCGATGCCTCTTCTTGGAAGAACGCAATCCCACATTGTTATGGTTTAATCCATTCTTTTGAGAACACGAAGGGGTTTTCAACCTATATGATTGTTGCAATTTATACATTACTAGTGGTTGGGCCTTGTTGTATGTGTTTCTAAATATATGACAAGCTCTGTAGTAGAACTACATTCAATTCTACCTGCTCAGCATGGGCTCTCATGAGCCTCTCATTGTATGCTTTCATACGTCTGACAATGGCTAGAAAATATAAAGGGGTTTCTTTGGCCCTTTGACCATTATATTCCTCATCTATGAAGTGTCAAGTGTCTTCCATGATACGTTGCACCATTCACCTATAATTTCCTTTTTAGGATGTCCTACATATTCAAACAACAAACCATTATTACCCATTACATCACCAATCACTTTAAATATGCATTTTGATAAAATAAAAGATGTTTTTCAAACAGTCAAGCGATATTCATGACCCATTCAATCCTAGAGTTTGAAATCTACTTTTATACCACTATGTAATACACCCAACCCCCTAACTCTTATAGGTTTGTGGGATGTTCTATTTTCCTCTCCTTGCCTCGAGACAAGTACTCGAAATTACTTTCTCCAATTTTCGGTATATCAATTATTTCGTGAATATTTATCTTATCACAATATTTGCAATGTTAAATATTACTTATTCAATCTTCAATTACTAGCGGAGTGCCTCCGCGAGGCTCACTTTAATGACAAGGGATATATATACACCCTCAATCGAATGGATAGAGATACTTCTTGCCACTAGATCAACTATCTGTAATTCAGACTCCTTCCCGTCAGAATGCTTGATTGACATGACCAAAATTCTCTCCAATAGCTTCATTCTAATGGATCACCCACATGGATCCAACAATCCTCAGACATAGAGACCAATGGCCCAAATCCCTTTGATTCTTCGAATTATATGATGGTTATCGATCGTCTCTCCAACCAATTTTGTGAGGGTTAGGTGGGACCCCCGACAATCCTACGGATAAGGTTACTGATCTAGATTCTTATGAGCAGAACGAAATTCTACAGATTATTAACAGGTTCTTAACACAAAATAACAGAGATACAGTAAACTCATTTTCTATTCAATAAGGAAATAAGCTGAAACTGTAAAATGCAGCGAAAACAAGCTTGTTGGAATGGTGGCGGCTTATCTCTGAGAAGAGATGTGACGGTTGCGCTCATTCACAAGAAGATGATTACAATGAGGCTCTGAAGGAATTTTTACAATAAACAAGAATTCCAAAATCCCTAGACATCCAAAAACATAACCCTAAGAGATGAAGCGCCAAAAGTCGTGTGGGCCTCGTTTGGGTAAGTTAGTACATCAACTTCCCTGGGTCGTAACTTTTGCATATGATCTCTGTTTTAGGCGTATGATATCCCATTAGAAAGGTATCATCCAGGAGATTCATTATGGGGAAAATATTGAAGGAATTTCCATATTTCTCACCATTCTCCCAAAAAACATCGTTTAGGGCCTCAAAACGGCTCCGGAAGTGAAAAACTGCTAAAAATAGTAAATTACCAAAATTGCCAGAAAATTGTCTTGAGCCAGTTGGAAAAGGTGGGTGGCCACCGATATCCACCTGGATCAATCCTCCCTCCTTAGGAATCAATGCTCTCCATTGCGTTGATTTCCCCCATCAGATGAGGAAATTTCTGTTGAATTTGGCCTTGGGTGAGCCACTTGTCTTGGTGCAGGAGTTGCCATGCTTTGACGACTCGATAAAGTTGGATCCTTTGTTGTTGAGTTCCCTTGATCTGTGTGTCCACAATATAATCACTAGATTCATGTTGTATGCATTCGGGGTTGAGCTCTGTTAGTATCAGTTGTTCTGCTACTTCTGAGGTGTCCAATAATGGTGGGAAATAAGGGCGAAGGAAATCCTCGTTGAACACTGGGTGCAGGCCAAGGAAAGGAGGAATGTTGAGCTCAAAATAATTATCCCCCACGGCCTTGGTGATGGTGTACAGCCCATAATGGAGTGAGTGAAGCTTACGATGGGGTCCTGTAAGGCATTCTTTCTGCAAGTGCAACTAAACTTTGTCGCCCACCTGAAACTTATGCGGCACCCGATGTTGATCATGGTGTTGCTTGTACTTGTCATTAGACTTTTGTAGGATATCCTAAACCTATTGGTGGATGTGTTGGATCCACTCAATTAATTGAGTGCCTTTTTTAGCTTTAGTTGGAGTAGGAGATGAGTCGGTCGAGCTGACCGCGAGGTGAAGTGCAACATCTATGGGACCCGATGGTTGGAATCCCAACCCCACCTAAAAGGGGTTGTGGTCGGTTGAGCTATGCAGGGCTCGGTTGTAGCTATGTTGGACATAGGGAAGGATCTCATCCCATGTGTGAGGTTGCTTTGAATTATACATGTGAAGGATATGCACAATCATTCGATTTACAACCTCAGTTTGGCCATCTATCTGGGGGTGGAAGGTCGTGGATTTGGTGAGCTTGGTGTCCAGCAGTGACCAGAGGCTCAACCATAATGTGCTAAGAAATCGACTATCCCAATATAAGACAATGGTTTGTGTGATTCCAAAATGTACCCATACTCGTTCAAAGAAGAGCTTGGAAGTGGCCTATACTATGATGTTCTTCTTGTAGGCAACCAAAATCGCCATCTTAGAAAAGCGATCAACAACCACAAAAACACATTAATTTCCCCGCTTGGTGTACGGGAGGCCTAACATGTAGTCCATTGATATGGATTCCCATGGCCTGTTAGGAGTAGAAAGAGGGGTGTACAGGCCTTGTTTTTTAGTGGTCGGTTTGGCAATAGCGCAGGCAGTGCAGGACCTAATATACTTCCTGGCCTCCTGTCGAAGTTTCAGCCAGTATAAATGTTTCTGTAGCATTGCCATTGTCTTTTTGACGCCAAAGTGTCCTACAACCCGACTATAGTGGGCTTCTCAGATCATCTTCGCTCTCTCTCTTGATGAGCACAGATATGGCCCAGATGACACAACAACCCATCCTAAAGATGGAAATTATTGACAATTGTGTTTTCACCCAACATTTGGTAGGTGGTGGTGAAGTCTGGGTCTGTCTCATAGAGTTGGGGGCATCCATAGGTATCATGGCCACAAGTGTCTAGGTGCTTCTCGTTTTATAATTGATGTTGAGGTGGAATTGTTGCAAGTATGTGGACCACTTTTGATAGTGGTCATTCTGCAATTTTCCTTGTGTCTGCATGAACTGCAGTGGCTTATGATCAGTGTGGATGATTGTCTCCTTCCCAAGAATGTAATGTCTCCACTGGCGGTAGGCTTGCACATTGGAGTACATTTATTTATGGTAAGTAGGGTACTTACGGACAGCATCTGATAATGTCTCACTATGATAGGCCACGGGGTGGTCGTGCTGAGTGAAAATGGTTCCCACATCATAGTCTGAAGCATCTATCTCGATCTCAAAGGGTTGCTCCAGGTCTGGTAGTGAAAGTATTGGAGTTGAGCATAAGAATTGCTTCAAATCATCAAACTCTTTTTGTTGGGACCGGCCCACACAAATTTCACCTTACCACCACCCCTCGTTATTTGGCTAAGGGTGCATGCAATATGGGAGAATCCCAACATGAACCTGTGGTACAAATTGGTGAGGCCCAAGAAGATATGAAGCTCAGTGAGTGTGGTTGGGGTTGGCCAGTCACGGATGACTTGGATCTTGGATAGATCCACATGTACGCCATGTTGATCAATGATGTAGCCCAGGTAATGGACCATGTCCATGATGAAGGATCATTTTTCCAATTTGGAGTATAGCTTGTGTTATCGCAGGGTGTGCATAACCTGTTGAATATGTTGCAAGTGTTCGGCCCAAGTCTTGTTGTCAATGAGAATGTCATCCAGATGCACCACTACAAAAGTATTGGTGAATGGTCACAGGATATCGTCCATCATCCTCATAAAAGTGGCTGGAGAATTTTTCAAACCAAAGGGCATGACCAACCATTCAAAAGGCCTTCCTTTGACTTGAAGGTGATATTCCATACATCTGTCTGTTATATCGAGACCTGGTGGTAGCCAGAATTCAAATCAATCTTACTGAAGTATTTGTCCCCTGTGATTTGATCCATGAGGTCGTCGATTCGAGGAATTGGGTATCGGTTTCTAACTGTGATTTTATTCAGAGCCCGGTAATCAATGCAGAGTCACCAGGTTCCATATTTCTTCTATACTAGCATGATTGGGCTCCCGCAAGGTGATGAGCTGGGAAGGATGTTCCCCTTGTGGAGTAGTTATTGGATCTGTCACTTGCTCTCCTCATTCTCTAACAAAGAACGATGATAGACTGGCCCATTGGGCAGCAGTGCATCGGGGGTCAGATCGATGGGGTGCTTGACCTAGCAGTGCAGAGGTACCCTAGTAGATGAGGAGAAGATATTTGAGTATTCTCCCACGACCTTATCTACTTGGTTCTTCTATGTGGAGAGGTCAGCCGCAGAGACCCTGGATGTGGTTGTGATCTTTCGCTTATTCTGAGAGTGAATCACAAAGAAGATAAACTTCCCCGTCTGAGAGATGACCTTCCTGCATTGCTTAGCAAAGATCAAGGAAATAGCACTAGGTGGGACTACCTCGGGTATCATGTACAATTTCTTGCTCAAAGTAATAATAACACTATGAGGCCTAGACTCATATACAACATGACATTTCCATAAATAAGGTTGGCTGAAAAGAACATCACAAACTTCGAGAGGAGAAAAATCACACAATACCTCGCCTTTGAAGGGCTCGATGTCGTACGACAGTCGGCATTGTTGGTTGACGCAGAGATCGCTTTCTTGATGGAGCCATCCAATGGTGTAGGGTTGTGGTTGTGGCATTGTCAGCAAGGCCAACCGCTTAACGACCTCTGCTAAGATGAGGTTCTTCTGGCTACCACTATAAATGATGAAGTGCAGTGGGGTGCCTTTTACCCACATCTTTGAATGGAAGGGGCGCTCTCCTTCTTATGGCTTGTCTAGTTCACTAGGTTGGAGCTTGGTGGTAGCAACGGTGGCACTAGGTTTCGCGTCAATGATCTGTTTTCCCCTTTCTGGTTTTGGCTCAAAGTCAGAACTTGCATCTGATTTAGAGGTTTTCACTTCGGCCACCAACGACTGCTTTGAGCAGTAGTCAACAGTGTTATGCCAAGGGCTCTTATGGAAGTCGCACCACTTCCCGGTATCTTTATTTGTCTTTCCATTGTCCTTCTTTACTTGTGGCTTGGACTAGTTGTCCTGATACTATCCATCTTTGCTCTGTCCTTTGTTCTGTGGGTTGGGGCCGCCCTTTCCTGGATTTTTTTGTTAGGGGTTCCCAGGCCCAAATTGTCGTGTCTTTTGTTTGAGCTTCTGCTCGATTTTGACGGCATATCAGTAGACCGAGCCCAAGGATGAGATGTCCAGAAATTCCATTTCATTTTGGATGTATCTATGTAGAGCACTGTGATACTTTAGCACCAGATGTCGCTCTGAATCTTTGATACCCATATCGGTGTGCAAGGTATGGAAGATATTTGTGAAATCAGGCACTGCTTGGTCTCTTTCTTGCCGCAGTGTGGTCCATTTCGTATACAAGTCGTCATAACTTCCAACACTGTAGTATTGTTCCTTAATATCATCTCTGAAGGATTCCCAAGTGGTCGTGACTGTAAATAATGAGGGTTCCTCTGTTTCCTTTTGTTCACAGAAAGTTTCCCACCAATCTTTGACAAGGGGAACAGCTTTGAGTAGCGCAAAAGTAATATTTTCTCTATTCGGAAAGTTATGGATAGAAAAATACCCTTCTAGTAGATTCAACCACTTGTCTATAGCATTTGTGTCTATCTGACCTTCAAATATAGGATTATCAAAGTTTATTTGTACCTTGAAGGGGGCGGCGCCTCCGCTCAAAGAAGATGCATCGCCTGTAGCTAGTCAGCGAAGGATTTGCGCGAAACTATCCATTATCTCGTTCCTTTGTTGCGTGAGGGCTTCCTCAATCAACAGTTTGAAAGGATCTCTTGTCCTTTCATATTTCTTTTCTCCTGCCATGAGAGGTCGCTTGGGCGTGCGAGAGATTTTCTCCTGAAGAGAAATAAGCTCGAGACCCAACTCTTTGTACTCCGACCTCATTGGGGACATGCATTAAGACGATAAGGAGCAGACCGCTTTGATACCACTAATCTGGATTTTTATGAGAAAAACGAAATGACTACAGATTATTGACAGGTGCTTAACACAAAATAACAGAGATATAGTAAAATTGATTTTCTATTCAATAAGAAAATAAGCTGAAATTGTAAAATGCAGTGGAAACAAGCTTGTTGGAATGGTGGCGGCTTATCTCTGAGAAGAGATGTGACGGTTGCACTCATTGGCAGAAAGATTATTACAATTAGGCTCTGAAGGACTTTTTACAATAAACAAGAATGCCCAAAACCCTAGACATCCAAAAACCTAACCCTAGAAAATGAAGCGTCAAAAGTCATGTGGGCCCCGTTTGGGTAAGTTAGTACATCAACTTATTGGGGTCATAACTTTTGCATACAATCTCTGTTTTAGTTGTATGATAGCCCCTTGGAAGGTATCGTCGAGGAGATTCATGTTTGGGTAAATATCGAAGGAACTTCCATATTTCTCACCATTTTCCTAAAATACATCGTTTAGGGCCTCAAAACGGCTCCAGAAGTGAAAAATTGCTAAAAATAATAAATTACCAAAATTGCCAGAAAATTGTTTTGAGCCAGTTCGAAAAGGTGGGTGGCCACTGATATCCACCTGGATCAGTTACATTATGTCCACTCTCCGATCGATGACTCGTGTTCTCTATCGGATTCCCTCATCATCGAAACATTCCCATGTTAGTGTCATGAATGAATTCACCCATTTTCTTTGATATCACTTACTATGACAGATCTAATGATCCTCATTCACTACAGTGAATAGTCAAGGTGCACTCGGGGTTTCCAACTACACAGTGATTACGGTTCCTAGCCCTTCTTTCTCTATACGGACTATACTAGATCCAATGGTTGAGATATTCCAGGACACCTCCTAATATATCAATGGTCCTTAAACTCCCATGGTGTCAAACTCTTTTCTCAAGCCCTCTTCCCAAGTTTCCAACAACCCTCCTTCCAACATATCTATGACTAGCATCAACGACCCAGAACTCATTATTACCACTCTTCGATAAATCAACAATTTTCCTTGAATTGGATTCCTCTACTTTGGAGTCCCAGTAAAAACTTGCATTTGGTCACTCCAATGACCACGTCCTTCGACCAACGGTCAAAATCTACTCTCGACGCAAAATTCAACGGTTGTGATTTCCTCTGACTTATAACACAAGTTTTCATCCGATTAAAAGTCTAATTTAGGACTTATCCATTTCATGGTCCTTCTGGGGCATCATTAACATTCTACTATACCTTCTTAGCTCTCATCCTAGCTCAGAAACTAACTAAGGCAATTTTTCCTTGGACTCTTGGATGAAGATTTGCATATCTTGCAAACTTTCCATTCAAGCAAGAAGGTTTCATAGGGCTTAAGGCTCCTTAACAAAGCAGAAATCCTCCTCAAGCTTTAGGGCATTCCTGTCAACTCTAGGTGAATATTTTGTTCATATATTGCAATATTTTCACTCCAAGACTTGCAGTCTGACAAGGTTAGACCCATTACTTTCATTCCACATCCAGTGAAGGTTCATGTCCTGCAAGCCTTCAATTTCAAGGACTTTCAAGACTCTCATAGATGCACCCTACCCTTGCATAACTTGTTTATTTATATAGGACTATCATGTTAACAATGAAAGCAAAAATACATACTCCATTGTACTCAGTAATTTAACCATTATTTTCATATATTCACACTTAACATATCAACCATAAAACAACACGTTTACATCATTGAGCAAACATCAAACATGTCAGGTTAAACACTTATATGTTTCGTGAAATTTCAAACCATCCAACTGACTGAGAGAGGAAGCATTTTCACCCAACCTTAAGCTATGTTGCAGAGTTCCTTCGTGGAGCATGCCACCCCCGTGCCAAGCCATGATACCACAAGGTTATTGCTTCAGCTGACTACCAAATCAAATGGTCCAGAAAGGTTACTCTCCTTTACTCCACTAGCAACAGTAGAAGTTTCCCTCCTCCCATTGAGCTTAGGATCTCCACGGGTTTATCAAGAAACTCTCCAACTAGATTTCCTCTGCACAAGGGAGTCCCTTCTCTATTATATAGTCCCTCGACGATCTCCCCTTACCAGTGTCGGTTTCCTTCCATTAATCACCAAGTCGCGGCCCTCTATTTCTCCAGTCTGGATCTGGATCTTCTCTGTTCCAGGGTGACCATTACTCTTTTCGGAAAGCTTTCTATTTTCTTCAAGAACAACTTCATGATTTCTATATTACTTGGAGGTACGTGCATGAGTCATCTTCTCACCGCTTAGTTCAACCATGAGTCTGCGACTCGTTTTGTTCTCGATGATTCCTATAAGAACATGTTCATAGCTCTTCATGCCTCTCTAATTTCCTAAGCTCGTTCCTTCCTACTCTTTCTAGGTGTGTTCTTGCTTCTCCTGTGTGTGAGCATCTGATGGTATTTTCCACCTTTGGCCACTTCTTCCACCCAATCCTTGGGATTCTCATTGTTGTTTTCAGACGCAACCTCCAATCAAGGATCTGAATTTGAAGGGGAAATCCAAGGTGTCCTTCTATCAAGTTTTTAGTTGACCCCTTGCCTCTTCAAAAATCATATATGTCAATAGTTATAACTTCTTCAACGATCAATCCTACTACCTATAATTGATCACATGGCTCCATGCAATTTTAAGTATTTGGGAAGGTGGTGCATTCAATGTTTTCAGAGGTGAGATGGAATGTTGAGCAAGCTTCTTGTTTTCTTCATTGAAACTTCTCCATTCCCCCTCACTAGTCTGCCTCACTGATTACCACTTCACCAATCCACCTCACCAATCCTACTTGTGATATCAAGGCCAATACTCAAGGAATTTCCATCTCAATCATATTTTCGATTTTTTCTATTAATCAAGACCATATTTACATGCTTCATAATCACATTATATGAAGTCTTATCATAATTACAATCATGGGGTAAAACAGGGTGTTACACATTCTAGGTCTTATCCCCAAGGACACAATAGGAAATAAATTTACTACACTTGAGGATGCAATAAAATATAGACCACATCTAGAATATGCATGATCAGATTCAAGAATATTTTCAAAAGAGTCAATAGAATGGCATAATTTCATGCATGATGGATAATGTGTTCAAGTTGGACTTACCATCCTACATGGGCATTCACCTAGAATTTAATGTGGTTTGCTTAAATCCCTATGAGATGTCAATTTTGGATGGTGATGAAGAAGAATTAGTTATACTTCCTCATATATATTTATCCACTAAAATTTGTGTGACATGGAAATATATACAATTCTACAATGTAAACATAGAGTGAAATATTAGACTAAAAGGACAGTCTCCTAAATCTAGCAAGTTGTACACCTTAGAACTTGATCAATCAAAGCTTCCTAAACTACTCAGAGCAACTATTGGAAGCCTAAAAATCTTAAGTTTGGAGATCTTATCAAGAAAAAATAGTTAGATGTCAAGAAAGTCCTTTACTATAAGAATCTCACAAGGGAAAGATGTTAACCCTAAAATATGTCTAAGCATGTGAGAACATTATGGTCAGTTTTGATGTGGCACCTCAACATGATATTTGAATCATGGATGTTATTATATTCAGTTATGTGCATCTAATGCTAAACTAATTTCATACCCTTGGATACACGTCACATGAATTATTTTAACACGAGAGATAATGTGGATTCACAACTCAACAAGCAATTATAAATAGAAGCTCATTATTGAGAATGGATTAATGTCTTATTTATCTTTGTATCTTCATCTTCTCAAATTTTTACACTTAGTAACTCGAATTAGAAATGAAGGGGATGTAGAATGCTTCGAGTTCACTCAAGATGTATTATATATACCTTAATCTATGTCAGGGTCATACTTGGTTGTTAAAAATTTAGGAGTGTTATAAAGTTTCATGTTGTTTATATCATTGTTGTACATACTTACATTTTTAATTAACATCCATGTTAATATTTTGCCTAGATTTATTGTGTCAATTGTGTATGAATGTCTAAGATTTAATTATTGCATTTTCTAATAATTGAAATATTATTTTTCCATAGCATAGTCACCTCAAATGAAAGGTAAATGCATTACATATCTTATTGTGGATGTGCTAATTCTGTTAGTCACACAAATTTGGAGCAAGTAAAAAAAGTCACTAGAATCTTAGAATTCATGCAAACCCATGTGACCTATATACAAGCATTACTACAATACAAGATTGTGCCTATATTTGCATCATTTTTCATGCAAAGTGGAAAAGGGGCACATGACATTCATCTGGCATCCTTCTTTATCGTCCACTTTTGTATTGTTATATGACCATTTTTGCATCTTTTGTATTTTGCGTGTTTTAGTGTCCTTTTTTTTTGCATCACCTTTTCCTCCTATTTGTGTCTCTTTTGTCCCTTTTTCATCCTCTTTGCATCCCTTTTGCATCCTCTATGTATGATTTTGAGTCCTCTTTGAATCTCTTTTTTCATTTTTTCTATCCTTTGTTGAGCACACACTTATACTGAGAGGGGGGTTGAATCAGTATAAGACAATATATATATATATATTCATAAACCATAGGAAAAAATCACAGATGAGATCTATTAACTGTGGAACATTGAACACAAGATTTACATGGAAATCCTTTCAAGAGAAAACCACAAAAATTCTCTTTATAATTATTCGTAGGCACCAACCTACTAGAGACACCAATCCTCATTGGTACAAACACTAGTAGGCACCAACCTACTAGAGACACCAATCCTCATTGGTATAAACACTAGTAGGCACCAACCTACTAGAGACACCAATCCTCATTGGTACAAACACTAGTAGGCACCAACCTATTTTTACAGATATTTGTAGGCACCAATCTACGAGAGACACCAATCCCCACTGCTAAGCACCAACTTAGCAAGAGACACCAATCTCTTTGTTTGAGCAGCACCAACCTTTAAGTTATAACTTCTTCAAAAGATGATAACATTAACATTACCTTCATTGAGTTTGCTTGTTACATCTTCCTTCACTAGGTCTAACCAAAATTTGAATTTCCAAACAGAATTTATGGTAACTTTCTCAAAGATTGTTGGTTTTGTCATCTTCCCAATAACGAACTTGTACAACATGCCATGTGTCCAATTTTGCAAATCTGATTTTGAAATTTTTACGTGAGGTACCTCTATATGTCTCCTTAGATCCTTGAAAATTTCACACTCTCAAAAGTCCCAAAAAAGAAGTTATAGAGAAAATTCCAAGATGACATCTTTAAAATTGATTTTAGGACCATTCAGAAACCCTAACTTCCACAAGGCATATCTCAGAAAGTATAGCGAACCAAAGTCTAATTTTTTTACCTAAATTACTTATGTATGTCTCCTCAGATCCCTTAAAATTTCGCAATTTTAAACGTCCCAAAATAAAAATTTATAGTGAAAATGTCAAACTGACCTAAGGTACTATTGTATGTTTCCTCAAATCCCTGAAAATTTCACAATCTGGAAAGTCCCAGAAATTAAGTTATAATGAAAATGCCAAAATGACCTGTTTGAAACTGATTTTAGGACTATTCAAAAACCCTAACTTCCACGGGGCATGTCTCCTCAGATCCCTAAAAATTTCATAGACTAAAAAGTCCCATAAAATAAGTTATAGTGAAAATGCCAAATTGGCCCTTTTGAAACTAATTTCAAGACCATTCAAAAACCCTAACTTCCATCAGGCATATCTCAGAAAGTGTAGCAAAGTCTGGAATTTTTACCTAAGGTACTTTTGCGTGTCTCCTCGGATCCCTGAAAATTTCACAATCTAAAAAGTCTCAGAAAAGAAGTTATAGTGAAAATGCCAAACTAACCTATTTGAAACTGATTTCGGGAACATTTAGAAACCCTAACTTCCACAGGGAATATCTTAGAAAGTATAGTGAACCAATGTCTGAAATTCTGACCACATGTATCCAGATATCTCGCCTCCATCTCCTCAAAATTTCACGGTCTGAAATGTCCCAAAAGCATAACGAAAATTCCAAGTTGACCTAAAAATGATTTTGCAACTCTCCCCTTTTGGAATGATATCCAATCTTTGTTCATCCACTTCTTCAAATGTTATTACATTTTTCACCACCACATTTTCTCTCAATACTTTCTCTTTTTATACTTTATCATAACCCTTCATGAAGGGACATGTTAATTCAAAAAGACACAGCACGCATTAATTAAATAATGAATTCCCCTTTTGTTTACTTCACTTTTTCAAATACCATGGGCAAATACATGGGAAAATAACATGGTTTTGAAACTACCATTTCACTTTTTACTTTTACACATGCACCCATTTTTTAATATACTTGTAAACCTATATATATATTGAAAATGTTGTGTGTATTTGTAAAGCCATAATATGACATTAATGACAACATTAATCCTTTGACATTAATGACAATAATTCTAACATCCTTTTTTCATTTGGTGTGTCCTTTTTCCTCCCATTTTGCACCTTTTTATCTTTTTTGCATCCTTAAATGTATCACTTTTACATCCTTTCAAGTCATTTTTTTGTGTTATTGCATCCTCTTCACACTCTTTTTGTATACTTTCTACATATTTTTTCTCCTTCATGTTGTAGATCTTGTTCCAAGCTTGCTAAGCAAATAAAACGATATTCATTATATTCATGCAATTACCCACTACATCTTGGTAAGCAACTAAAATTGGTAAGCAACTAAAATGATCCTGTGAAAATATAAATCCAATTATGTGATTTTTGAAGCATGATGAATCACTTAAATGGTTTAGTGACTAAGATAGTTTCTGATGCAAGAGCATCTCTCCACGTCAGCGGTTTCAAATCGTGTGATGAAGAGAGGCGCAGCCCTCATTTTCAATTTTGAATTTGAATGAATGTAATTAAATGTTTTAGGTTGTTGAGTTGTGAGGTCATGCTTTTCACAGGTGTAGAAGTAGGTAGGCCTTAAATGTTGAAGGCTGAGATCTAGATCCAGATTGTGGACTAGACAGCCCATTCAATGTAATTGAATAGGGTAGGTGAGGTTGGAGGGAAGCGCTCGAAGAGCCCCCTCTTGTAAAATACCTTTTCGATCTCATTTTGTAAGAAGTTAGAGTATGCACAAGAGAGAGCGAGTGTGCAAGAGAAGGAGTCGAGACTTTGTCACAGTCCACGCTCAGAACACCCTTGTAAACAATCATTTTATTAATACAAACCAGAGCAGTTTTTCCTGCATGAATTATGTGTTGTATGAATGTCTTTTGAGTGTTCATGCCTTTGTGTTCTATTTATGTTGTAGATGTATGTTGTAGGTTTTCATTTGCAGGGAGTTGTTTGATTTTCAGGCTCGAGAGGTTCTTTGTGGTTTCATGCCAGGAGGGCATGACAGAGTACTGCGGTCTCTGAATACCAGTGCACAGAAGCACTTTTGAATTCTGCGGATTCAGAAAAAGACGTGCTAGGCGGGAACAGTAGCTGAAATCATCAACTAGGGGAAGGTCTTTGAGGTTTTTGAACACCTCAGAAGGCAAGGCTGTGTAGGCGAAACACAATTGCAGACAAAACCTCTCTTTGAGTTCTGTAAAGCTCTGCCAAGTGGGCATTGAGCCAGTGCAAGGAGTGCACAAAAGACAGAAACTCTGTTGTGAGTCCTGTAAAGCTCTGCCAAGTGGGCATTGAGCAGGTGCAAGGAGTGCACAGAAGAAGAACTCTGTTGTGATTTCAGAAGAAGACAGAAGCTCTGAGGAGTTATGTACAACTTTTCCAAGTGGGCATTGAGCCAGTGCAAGGAGTGCACAAAGGAAGAACTCTGTTGGGAGTTCATAAGAAGCAAGAATCACTGAGGATTCTTGAGACTCTGCCAGGAGGGCATTGAGTAAGTGCCAGAGTGCACAGAAGGAACTCTTTGAGTTCAGAGACATGAGAAGAGTCCAATGAAGGATCTTCGCAGGGTTGTTGAACACCCTGAAACACTCAGCAATAGGTTGCTTGAGCAGACAGAGTGCCAGGAGAGAATCCAAATTCTCCATCTGAGGGAGAAGGAAAAAGGACTGAGTTCATTAAGGTCTGAGTCTCAGAGAATCTCATAAGAGATAGCACTTTGGGTGCAAGACTTTGCAGAATAGAAGAATTCAGGAACCTTTTGAAGTTTTCAGAGAAGGATAAGTTCAGGAGGAGTAGCGTCTTTGAGAACACAGGCGAGACCCAAGGTGAAGAGCTCGCAGGGAAAAGAAACAAAGGTCGAGGCCTTTGACAATTGGAAATTCTTCCAAGTCTGGGAAGAAAGTGTGCGCAAGATCGGGAGGAGAAACATCTGTCGTCGGATGATATGAAGAGATATGAACCGTTGAAGCTTTCCACGTCCAGGAGGCGGTGTAGGAGGAGCGCACAAGAGAGACAATCTGAACCGTCAGATATCGAACGAACAACCTTCAGCCGTTAGATCTGACAGGAGATGCACGGGGGTTAAACCTTCGTGAACAATAGATCAAACGTCCCGAAGGAGTGTCAATATCGGGATTTCGACGTTCAGAAGTTTGGGGGTCCAGAGGACGAAAGTCCGGGCACTCGACATCAGAAGTCCCGAAATAGTGAAAGGGGATCTGAGTCGTCCGTCTGCGGGAGGACGCGTGTCGCAGAATCGTCCGTTTCGAAGATTCGGGCGCCGGGACTCACAGAGGTGAGCGCTTAGGCTTTGTGAGTGGCGAAGTCGCGAGAAGATCGGGACCGTCCATCTAAGGAGGACAGGTGGTAGCGATCGAGGGATCGGCGAAGTGCCGAAGGGGTTTAGGATTCGGATCTCGTGAACTCGAAAGTTTGCAAGGTGAGAGCCCAAGAGTTGGGTGCTCCAAGTCACAAAATCGCGAGGAGCAAGGACAGTCATTGGATCCAGGTCGAGGGAGGACCGTTGGATCAGATCCTCATCGCATGTTTGGAGGTTCGGAGGTTGAAAGGACCTCGTCTCGACTGTAAAAGTCACGAAGTGCCGAGTGTCGAGGCATGGAGGAAACATGTGGCAGAACCATAAGGTGGGGCTCGTGTGATAGACAAGCGGACACACGCCGCAGTGGGAAAGGAGTCAACACTCCATTGACTTCTAGCATCTCAAAGATTCATGGATAAGAGCACAGGAGCTCGACGCTACAACTCGCAAAGTGGCGAGTTGCGAGAAGTGCGAAGGGAAGGTCAACCCTCGCTGACTTTCAAGTCTCGGAGGTTCACACGGGAAGAGCATGGAGGCTCAACCCTTCGACTTGCGAAGTCGTGACGGGAGCTAGCGCTTAGCCTAGCCGACAGTCATACGCAGAGGGTGCTGACAAAAGGGAGCTATACCCATTTCGTGATCTCGGGTATCGAGAGATTGGGAAGGAAGAGTCAGGAGTTTCAACTCRTGAACTCGCGAGATTGCGAGTTACGACAAGCGCCTTTGGAATTGGGCCTTGGTTATAGTGTTGTGGTCGCTTGGAGAAGGTGGAGCTCGCGCCTAGTGTTGTTCGCACAGGGGAGCTTCCYGAAAGGACCTGTGGATCRATAATTTGTGGTTCCAGYAGGGAATCGAAAGAGTCGATCCAGCTCATGAAGTGAATGAACGATCCTTAATACCTGGAGGTCGTGCAAAGACTTTGTCGAGGTAGAGGTGGCGTATGCATCAGTTTCCCCTCCTAACTATAATSACTACCTCTAGTTGCATACCTCTATATCTTCTTAGAATATTTAGACACTTAAGAGTTAATTAAGATTAACTTAATGTGCCTGTACGTAAAGTGTGTTTCTTCAATGTGATTTTGTAAGTAACTAATATAATGATGAAGATTATGTTTTAAACATAAAGTGATCCAAAAATTCATCTTCTCCTCAATATTAACGGTGCTTGATCTATGGCTTAACAAAACGAAATTGAGGGCCCACACACAAACCCTAATCTAAGGGAAAGAAAAATAAAGGAGGTTACCAAGCAATTTTAGTGATATTGAATATGAGAGGAGGCATGTAGAGGAATACATAGCATGGTGAGAAGACTATCCAATGTGGCCCAGGGAAACCCGCATCTAGCATAAGAACTTAATGGATGTCTCTACATACGGAGTAGCAAAGATACGCAGACCGAGCAAGGTCATAGACACTTAGTGTCACTCCAAGACAGAAGCCAAAGGGCAAGTAGGAGATATATCAGGTACAAGTTTGTCTGTACAAGAAAAACTTGATCCATATGAGTCTGTAAAAGCTATAGGAATACGAGCTCGAGCTACAAGAGTACGGGATTCAATTATAATCATAGGTTTGTAAGAAGTCAGCTAGTGTTATTTTGTATTTTCTGTTGAGACAAATAAAATGCTTATTACCTCTCTCATTTATGTTTATGTTTTGTCTTGAGCAATTAGTATGTTCCATAAAGACTCTGTAAATTATTTGTGTCATCGTTTTCCTTTTACATGGTATTAGAGCTAGGTTAAATGGAATAACTCTCCTCAAATGAAATGGCAGAGGAAGTGTGTACGGCCTACCTGTCTTCCACCCAAACTAGTGAGGTCTGGTATATAGATAGTGGAGCGTCCAGTCACATGACTGGCCACAAGCACTACTTCTGTACCCTGAGTGAAAAGGAATTTGGGTTTGAAATCCTACTTGGTGATGACTATGACTATCACCCAAAGGGAGTTGGAACTGTAAGGTTTGAGAGGGAGTGTAGAAATCATATCTACCTATCAAGTGGTCTTTATGTTCCTGGGCTGAAGAAGAATCCGGTCTCAGTATCATCCCTAGAAGACAATGGTTTCCCCTTCAAGGATCGAAGGGCCTACATCAAGCCCAGAGGGTTGAGCAAGGGATTTGAACAAGTCATTGGAGTAAGAAAGGACAAGTTGTATAAATTACAGTTTGACTCCCACTACGCTCTAGCAAGAATCAATAGTACCAGAGACTATGAGCTATGGAACATGAATGTATCTCACCTCAGACATGGTTCTCTCAGAATTTTGGGTAATATTGTGACAGGGATGCCCTCATTCACTACATAACACCATGAAGTATGTAAAGGGTTCTTTCTAGGAAAGTATGTACACGCATATTTCCCCAAGAGTGATTCGAGGTCCAAGGGAATTCTGGACCTAATTCATGCTGATATTTTTGGTCTCATGTCCTCATTATCCATAGGAGGAAAGTTTAGATATTACATCACTTTCATAGATGACTTCTCGAGGAAAACCTGGATTTACTTCTTGGTAGGAAAAACTTCATAAGTACTCAAAAATTTTCTTGAATTAAAATCCCTTGTTGAAACTCGGACAAGAAAGAGGATAAAAGTCCACAAATATGATAATGGGGGAGGAATACATCTTGTATGCCTTCAAGAGGTTTTTTGTTGAGGTTGGAATCAAAAGATAACTGACAGTCCCTTATACCCATCAATAGAATGGGGTCTCAGAGAGGAAGAATAGAGTTATTGTTGGTGTAGCAAAAGCGATGTTTCATGATCATAATATTCCTATGTTTCTTTGGGCAGAGACTTGCAACACTGCAGTTTATCTCCAAAATAGAAGTCCTCACAAAGTACTGGGAAATGTGACTCTGGAAGAGGCGTTTACCAGAAGGAATCTAGACATCATTCATCTCAGGATATTTGGGTGTGTTTGCTACTTCTATATCCACGTTGATAAATGGACTAAGATCTATCCTACATTTGAGAAGGGGATTTTGGTTCGGTACAGTGAGACCTCCAAATCCTACAGAATATACATCCCCACCACCAGGAAAATTGTCCTACATAGAGACATAAAGTTTGAAGAAGAAAGAGCCCTCTGAAACTCATATCAAGACAAGAACATCTCGGAAATTGAATCCCCTAGTCATGAGGAGAATATCTCATCATGAGGGGAAGATATTCCTGCAGTGGAACACCAAGAGGAAGAACAACCGACTACCTCCAAGAAAATGAAACCAAAATGGGTCGAGCAACTGTTGAAGGAAGCAAATGAACAAGTAGAGTCGCCAAAAACTTTAGTTAGAACAAGTGTACCTCCTCAGAGGTATTCAGGGTATGTTTCCCTCATGAGTAGTATGATTGAATCATAACCAACTTGCTTTGAAGAAGCTATTGGAAGAAATCCCTGGAGGGATTCCATGGTGGAAGAGTATGCCTCCATAATAAAGAATAATGTGTGGGAAATTGTACCTGGACCCATGAACAAATATGTAGTCAGCTCCAAGTGGATATAAAAAATAAAACATCCAGTGGATGGAAGCATTGACAAGCACAAGGCCATATTTGTTGCTCAGGTCTTATCTCAAAAAGGAGTGGATTATGACGATACTTTCTCCCCAGTATCCTGGTACACTTCCATTCGTACAGTCATCTCTATTTCTACTTAGGTGGGGTGGAGAATACATCAAATGGACGTTAAGACTGCATTTCTCAATGGGAACATTGAAGAGGGGGTCTATCTAGAACAACCAAGGGGTTTTGAGGTTCATAACAGAGCGAGCCATGTATGTCGTCTAAATAAGGCCCTATATGGACTCAAATAGGAACCCAGAGTGTGGTACTACGAGATTGGCAGTAACTTACAAAGCATTGGATTTATCAAGAGTGATGTCGACCCAAATATATACATCCTTATAAATGGAGAGGACATCCTCATTATTGTGTTGTATGTGGATGATCTCTTTCTCACAGGAGGAGAAACTTTAATAGAATCCTGCAAGCAAGATCTGGCTAAAGAATTTGAAATGAAAGACCTAGGATTAATCCACTACTTTCTTAAGCTTGATATCTGGAAGAAACAGGGTGAGACCTTCCTGGGTCAAGGAAAGTATGCAATTGAGATCCTCAAAAGATTTGGGATGGAGAAATGCAAACCCATGATTACTAATCTCAATAAATTAAATTCATCTGAGTCACACAAGGACAATCCAACCATCTATAGACAATTGATTGGATGCTTAATGTATTTAACCAATACCAGGCATGATATATGTTTTGATGTCAACACTCTCAGTCAATATATGGTAGATCCAAGGAAAATACAATGGGTTGCAGCAAAACACATCATGAGGCATATGAAGGGAACAATATAATTTGGTCTTCAATACCTACAGGGAGATCAAGTCAATCTGGTGGGCTATTCTGATTAAGATTGGGCTAGAAGTACAACTGACAAAAAGAGTACCTCTGGTTGTTGCTTCAGTATAGGTTCAGGTATGATATCGTGGTACAGTAGAAAGGAAAAATCAGTTGCACTCAGTTCAGCAGAAGCTAAGTATATGGTAGCCAGCCAAGCATGTTGTGAAGCCATTTGGCTTCGGAAAATGCTTAAAATATTTTTGACACAGACTTGGATCCCACCACAATATTTTGTGATAATCAAATTGCATCAAGTTGTCCGAAAATCTAGTCTTCCATGATAGATCCAAGCACATTGAAATCATATATCATTTCATCAGAGATAAAGTACAAAAAGGGGTAGTAAAACTTCAGTATGTTTCCACCAATGAACAAGTTGCAGACATCCTAACCAAAGGACTGCCAAAGGGACAGTTTGAATATTTCTGAGAAAAATTGGGTGTTGTAGAAAACCCATTCCTCACTAAGAGGGAGTGTTAAGAATTGGTGAGGAAAGGTAAAAGTGATACTTTAAGCTATGTCAATGAAATAACAAGTCCCATTCATTGATCTTGCAAAATATCCAATGGTTGGGATCTTCCACAAAATTGAGGTCCCACACACAAACCCTAAGCGGAGGGAAAATAAAAATAAAGGAGGTTACCCAGTAGTTTTAGTGATATTGAATATGAGAGGAGGCGTGTAGAGGAACACATAGCATGGTGAGAAGACTAGCCAGTGCGACCTAGGGAAACCCACATATATCATAAGAACTTAGTGTATGTCTTTGCATATGGAGTAAGACAGGTACATAGACCGAGCAAGGTCATAAACACTTAGTGTCACTCCAAGACAACAACCAAAGGGTGAGTAGGAGATATATCAAGTACAGGTCTGCCTGTACAAGAAAAACCCAATCTGTACGAGTATGTACAAGCTACAGGAATACGGGCTCAAGTTGTAAGAGTACGGGCTTCAATTATAATGACAGGGTTGTAAGAAGTCAACTAGTGTTATTTTGTATTTTCTGTTGAGACAGATAAAATGCTTATTACCTCTCTCATTTTTGTGTATGTTTTGTCTTGAGCAATTAGTATGTTCCATAAAGAATATCTAAATTACTTTTTGTTAGCATTTTCCTTTTACATTATGTGTCTTTACGTAAAGTGTGTTTCTTCAATGTGATTGTGTAAGTAACTAATCTAATGATCACGATTATGTTTTAGACATAAAGTGATCCAACAATTCATCTTCTCCTCAATATTAACGATGCTTTATCTATGGCTTAACACAAGATTGGTTCATGATCTTTATTTAAAGAACATGAAGGGGCATTTGTTGATGATTGATTTGAGAGATGTTGTCTTAAGGTGTTTGACCTATGTGGATATACCATGTTTTCAAACATGTTATCAAATCTCTCTCTATCATAATAGTCAATTTCTACTTTTGGGGCCATCTTACTTTCATATTGTAATATTCTCAATCCAAGTGATCATACTTACTAGTTCAAACTACTTCTCATGGAAATCCTATATGGAGGATTTCCTAAGAAGTAAGAGACTTACCAAGTTACATTGGGAACATAAATTTCCCTCTTTGAACCATTAAAGTGAGTTAACTAGGAAAATAGAAATGATGCAACAAATGCACTGGTAGGATGTCAATCTATAGTGATTTACAATGTCACCTAAAAGGGATTGAAACCACAAAAGCAAGTTGGAAAAAATTGGAAATTGTGTTTGGTAAACACAAAAACGTTCGAGCCCAACAACTCAAAAATCATTGTATTTCCTATCAAATCTTAAGATACCTAGAATTTTACTTGCAAAATGTGGCATAAAATGGATGATGATATTCGAGCCCGACAACTCGAAAATCGGTGTATTTCCTATCAGTGTATTTCCTATCAAAGTTTTAAGCACTTGTAGAATGTGGAATAAAAAGGATTATGATCAACTCATATATATTATTCTAGCTAAGTTTGGAAATTTCTTTTATGTTTTTGTATCTACTTTTCACTCCACTAGAGAAGCACTTATTAGTAAAGGAACTACTTACAAAATGCTCTATTTTGAAGCATTTTGTGATTTTCTCATTAGATATCAGAATATGCTTGTGCACCTTGGATTGATCGACACTACAAGTAAATCTAACAAAGTGTCTAAACAACACCAAGGCCCCAATCATTCGAAGAAGCAACATCCTTGCAACAACACAAACAAAACAAGGGTCCCAAACCCTCTAAACGAGCTCCTACTTCCAATGGTGATAAAGGAGCCAAGTAAAAAAGTTAAGAAGAGTTAAAGATATTGTATTTTGTATTTGATGTGATGGTCATATGGATTCTAAATGTTTCAAGAAGATAGAAGCCTTAGAAGAGGAAATGAAGAAGAACAACATTAGTCTAGATATTTCTTCTTCTAACTCTTCTTGGAAATCTTCTTGGCATGGAAATTATATTTTTGCCTCTAGTTTTTCTTTCAATGCCAAACCTACTTCTTCTAATGAGTAGCTTATTGATTCTAGAGCATATTATCACATGGATAAGGATAAAGCTATATTTTATGCACTTAATGAATGCAACACCAAATGATAGGTCTCTAAGTGTTCTAGGAAATTAAACTAGATGATGGTCATCTTAATGATTTATTGTGTTTCAAGTCTTTCCTATAACATTCTATCAGTGTATCAAATCACTCATTATGTTGAAGGAAAATCCGCAGAATTTTCACCTTACCTAGTTGTAATCAAGGATTTAAAAGATCCTTGAGCATATCTTAGTAAATGGAATTGTTTATGATATTACCAAGTTGTACAAATTTGATAACTTTGGGTCATCAACACTTCCCTTGGATTTTATTCCTCATAGAGATGACATGAACAAACTTTGGCATGAGTGATTTGGTCATCTAAACTATAGATCATTGTAGCAACTATGTAAACAGAATATGGTGACTAGTCTTCCTCTCGTGTATTGTAGAGATGGTGTTTATTCCAACTATGTTCACGAAAAATATCATTGAGACAATGTTAACAAGCATTCATCTTTTCGTGCATCAATCCCCTTGTAGTTTTTTCATAGTGATTTGTGGCGTCCACTTCCTTTTGCTTCTTTATATAACTTCAAGTACTTCTTAACCATCATTGATGAATTCTCCAGACGCACTTGGGTTTATTTCATAAAACATGAAAGTGAAGTTTTTGACATGTTTTTGGCCTATAAGGCCCTTGTATAAAAAAAATCTAGAGATCAACCTTAGAAGTTAAGAACAGATAATTGTTCCAAATATGTTAACAAATTTAGAACTTATTGCACTGCACAGGGCATTCAAATGCAACACATTGTACCATACACACCACAACAAAATGGTGTTATTGAGAGAAAGAATCAGACATTAAAAGGAATGGAAATTTGTATGATCCAATATAAAGAATTAAGTCATTGTTTTTGGGCAAAAGCCATTAATTGTACAAATTACATAGTCAATCACACTCTCACAAAAGATTTAAAAGATTAAACGTTGGAAGAAGTATGGAGTAACCAAATGTAAGCCACTTTCATGTGTTTGGTAGTGAACCATAGGCTCACATTTCGGATGAGAAAAGGAAAGCATTACAACCTAAGAGTGGGGTGCATTTTTGTTAGATACTTTGAAGATGTAAAAGGTAATAAATGTCTTCAACCTAATTCAACAGAAATTATTGTTGGGAGAGATTTCAAGTTTGATGAAAGTCTCTCAGCATGCAGACCTAATTCAACATGTGTTCCATGCTTGGCCTACAAGCCATCATCAATGTATGTGCCATCTCCTTTTTCCCTTTTCTATCCCTAATTTTTTTACTAGTTCTCCTATTCTAGTTTCTTCTTCTACAGATCATAACAGTGAGGATGAAAATCTAGCTCCCCCTACTCACGCTTCTCTAGTTGAGTCCATTGAACATGACCCTACACCAACACCATGAGTTTATAKATGGGATTGTACAACATGAGAAGTTCTAGTGGGTAGTCTTGATGATGATCCTTYTTATCAGTGTCCTAAATGTTCACATATGTAGTGAGCCTCTTCTCTTTTGGCTCAAGTTTCAGAGACATATGATTTAAAAACATATATAAAACCTTATATCCATCAAGATATGGATACAACAATGAATGAGGAATGTCATTGTTAGTTGAGATATTGTCTCTCTTTCAAAAAGAAGAAAACTTATCATATGTAAATGGGTGTACAGAACTAAGTATGCAATAACTAGAAGTGTTGATAAACATAAGGCCATGTTAGTTGCCAAAGGAATTTTCCAAGTAGAAGGAATTAATTACATTAAAACATTTTCCCTTGTAGTCAAAATGAATTCCATTTGCATTGTTTTAGCCCTTGCAGTGTCATACGAATGGTACGTTCATCAAATGGATGTTAAATTTTTCTTCTTGCGTGGGGGATTGTAAGAATGAATTTACATGGAACAACCTCCTAGTTATATTCAAAATGACTCTAGTGTTGTTTTTTGCCTTAAAAAATCTCTATGGCCATATCCAAGCTCCTCAAGCTCAGTATTCCAACATGGATATTTCATTTCTTGACATAAGTATCCATGTGACCTTCGCTACTTTCACATGGAATATTGTAAACCAACACCATCTCCCTTCCATAGTCAAAGTTTTTGCCACTTGTACCACACCCAAAGTGGATGCCACTTTGTATCATCAATGAATTGGTAGCATTTTGTATTTGACTTGTACTCGTCGTGATATTTCCTTTGGTTTTGTTCTTCTTTCCCAGTACATGAAAGCACCCCACAAGAGCCATTGGGAAGCAGTTAAGAGAATAATTCAATATATTTAAGGTACAGTTCAATTTGGAATATAGTACCATTCAAGGGGGACTCCTTTGATGGTCGGTTTCACTGATTTTGATTGGACTAGCGACCTTGATGATAGGAATTCTATCGCAAGTCATTTTTTCAATCTTGGTTCCAAACTTGACACTTGGGCTTGTAAGAGGCAAAGTTCCCTTGCTCTTTCTTTAGCAGATATAGAGCATTGAGCAAAATTTAACGCAAGTCAAGAAGCCATGTGGCTGAGAAGTATCCTTTTGAATTTTGGATTCCAACAAGATCATATGACTACAACTATAATACGACAATTAGAGTGTCATTCAACTCCCCATAGATGTAGTTCAACATCAACGCAACAAAAACATTGCACTACACATGCAATTCATCAGGAAGCTTCTCAAGGATCACATCCTCAAAGTGCTTATTCCAAAATTGATGATCAAGTTGTAGACATTTTCACAAGACCCTTACAAAAGCCAAGTTTTCAACACTTCAATCTATGTTAGGAGTTTAGGAAGTCGGCATTAAGGGGCGATAAGCTCTAATGCCTCATTTCTTCTCCTATTGTGTCACCCTTGTAAATCTTTCAATCGTATCCCAATTTGTTCTTGAGGGGTGTTAGGATATTTAAACACTAAGGCGTTAATCAACAGAAACCTGGTCTAAATGTCTTTAGATAAAGTGTGTTTATTTAACATGCTTTTGTAACTAACTAATTCAACGGTAATGATTATGTTCTAAACATAAAGTGATTTGATGGTTCATCTTCTCCTTGGTATTAACAACACTTGATCCATGGCTTAACACCAAATGGTCCATGATCTCTATTTTAAAAGCGTTGTTGGTCATTTATTGAGGATCGATTATAAGAGAAATTCACATAATATATCAGCATATGTGGCCATGTTGGGTGAGGTCATACACCATTCCCTTTTGAGAGTTTTAACCCCACAAAGAATGGTGCACTAATCTTTAACCTATGTGTGAGAGTGTTTGTCTTTAGGTGTTCTCCTTTACCTTGTATAGATATAATCTATTTTTTTAACATAGGTAAATAAGTATATATTACTTATTTAGATTAAAACATTTACCTCTTACTACTATAATACAACCTTCTGGCATGTTTTCTTGTGTTTTTTCATGCAAATTAGAAAATGGAACAGATAATAGCTCTTTATCAATCTTTTTTTATGGACACATTTGCATCCATTTTTACATTTCTTTTCATATTTTCTATCTACTCAATGTCTCATTTGTGTCTTTTTTGCATCCTTTTAAGTCAATTTGTGTCATGGTTGCATCCTTTGTGGCCTCTATTGTCTTCTCCGAGTTTTTTTCTCATTCTCTATATCATATTTGCTCTTTTTTTTGTTCTTTCGAGTCATTTTTGTTTCCCTTCCATGTTTTATAGCTCATTCAAATCTTTCAAATACATATTTGAAGTTGTAATTTCAAGCTACATTAAAAAAGTGCCCTTTGTATTAATGGCTTTGACTTCGGCTCTATGGTGGAGTATTTTGAGTTCCACACTTACTCGTGGACTATGCCTAAGCAATGTGTTTTTTTATTAAAACTCGAATATATTTCTTATTAATATAGTTTAAAGGAAGCTTTATTCAAAAAAAAGTATGGCTCCAACAAGTTGATATAATTGCATGTGCACTTCAACGTTGATCAACACATTGCTTGTCAGGTTATATGTGTGTGTAGGTAGATGTGGTTTGATCGCATCACTAATGTTCAAGTTGATATAATTGCATGTCCACTTCAACGTTGATCAACACATTGCTTGTCAGGTTATATGTGTATGTAGGTAGGGGTGGTTTGATCGCATCACTAATGTTAGTTATGTTGTTTATGTTCCTAGGTATGTGGGTTAGGTTTATAGGTAAGTTATTTGTAACCGAAGGCCTATGGTCAAACATTTCACTAACATAGATTTAAATGTGGAATAATATTTATTGTAAATAGAATAAAAAACAATAACAATATGTTGTGTATGTTAATTTTTTACTATTGTTATTAGGTTATTTCTAAATTACATGAGCATTCAATGCATTTTCAAAACAACAGTATAAAGAGGATCACTAAAAGAAACACAATCACAAGGTATGCAACATTTTATTCTTGAAAACCCTTATGTGGGAGAAAACCCAACAAAAACTTCCTCAATAATAGATTGTCAATACAATGCCAAGACTAATACCAAAACACCAAATATAGACCAAGACTGAGCATGCGCCTCTCTTCTCCTTCCTCCTGCAACTGTCATTGCCTTCAAGATATGTGCACTATGTGCACTAGATGAGTGGGTGAGTGTGTGTAAATGAGACACCAACCTCACATATAAATACATGTGTGAGATGGTGCAAGGGTTGTGTCTCTTCACTTGGTTGAGTCGACTTCTCCTAGAAGTGACTAAAACCACTTTATAATTATTAAGGACCGACTTTACAAATACCACTATACAAATACAGTTTGACCAATCCACAAAACGGGATTTGATCTTATACAAGACCCGACTTGATCAATCCGCAAAAGGGGATTTGATCTATAAAATAATAACTCAAATATAATTAGAATATTCTTCAAAGTTACAATATTTCAACACTCCCCCTTAAGGAGAAGGGTATTCTACTAACATGATTCAATACAACATCATCAAGGGAAGGAGAAGGCAGCAGCATCATCAGCATCTGGAACACTAAGTCACACATCTATAAATCATCGGAAGTTTTTTTCTTTTCATCATCAATATCATCATCGCTTACAACATGGAGCTAGAGTAACATCATCAGCATCATCAGCATGAAGCTGAAACATCAACATCAATAGCACAAAGTTGGTATAACATCATCAACAACACAAAGTTGGAACAACAACATCATCAAAATGTGGCAACAGAATGAGACAGGTGCATCAACAACAACATTTGTGGTACTCTGACCGACCGTCCTTATCGGACCTTCGGGATCTTCCCAGGAATTATAAGATTCCCTAGGATATAAAATCTTAATGGAGCTACCACTACTAACCACAGCTCGTATATACATGCACAGGTACTCTGACAGACCGTCCTTACTAGACATTTGGGATCTGCCCAGGGATGATCAATCCCCTAGGATATAAAATCCTAACAAAGCTACCTATTGTTGGTCAGGATACCATAGTATCATCATCATTACTCTCCCTTTCGAGGTAGGTCCTTTCGAACAAGGATTATTTTAGGGGCTAAAGTTCGTTCATGGGCTAATTTTCCATGTTTTTTCCCAAAAAATGATTCTCCATTCTAAAAATGATTCGCCAAAATTCTATAGGATAAAATTATTTTACCTTAAAAATCGTCAAAATTTTATACAAACTATATAAAATCCTTAGAAATTTGAATATTTTTACCAAGATATCGCCAAACTTATAGTTGGCATATGTAGTATTAGTAAGACTAACAAAGGTTTCTACATTTTAAAATAAATTTATATCCTTAAAATCATCCCTGCTTTCGAACAATACCAAGCTTGTCTCGAAAGTACTCAAACTTCACACGAGACAGAGGCTTGGTCAACACATCTGCAACATGTTCATTTGTGCCAACATATTGGAGCTTTACAGCTCCCCTCTGCACCATATCACGAATGTAGTGGTACCGAATCTCTATGTGCTTCGACTTATCATGGAAGATTGGGTTCTTCGTCATCTTTATACAACTTTGGTTATCGCATAGAATCACAGTGGCCTCCATCTCCAGAAACATAGTTACCAACTTAATAAGAACTCTACAGAGTTCTAGTTTTGGGGGGGTCCAATTTTTTGCCTCGTTTTTTAAAAATGGTGCTACCGGTAGCACCCCCTCTCCCTTTTTAGGTGGTTTTTCGATATTTTAAATTTTTCGATCCACAATGTTTCCACATTTTTTTTAAATGCTTATTTTTCATCTATTTTCAAATTTATATATATATATATATATATATATATATATATATTCAACGGTGTTTTTAGTCATTTTTTCATGCTTCTTTAAAATCTTAAAAATATTTATTACCATTTACTTTTTTGAAGTTACTATTTTTCATATAATTGTGTCTCCTTAATTAATTTATTGTTCCATCATTTAAAAATATAGTGGAAAACACCATTTTTAACACATTGTTTATCTTTACTTCAATACATAGAAAGAAAAAAAATTGTAGTTAAATAACATTATTTTTAATATTTAGTAAAAAAATATAATTCAAAATCTTTTTGATAAATTAAAAACTTAAAAAAATAAAGAATTGAAATTAAAAATTAAAAAGCAAATTTAGATAATAATAAAAAAATTAAAGGAAAATTTAAAAAATTAAAGAGGAAAAAAAAAACAAATATATAAACTAAGCTAAAACTAGAGAAAAAAAAAGGTAAAAAAACAAATTTGTGGCCCAAGAACTTTAGAAAGGTTTAAAAAACACAAAAAAAATTAAAAATATATAATAAAAAAAACAAATTAAAACACCTAAACTACAAAATTAAAAAATAATAAAAAACAACTTTAAAAAACATAAAATTACAAAATTAAATTAAATTAAGCCCTTGCCCCCTGGTCCAACGGGACAAGGGCTTAGCCCATGGGGGCTAGGGTGATGTCGGGCATCACCCCGGCCCCCATGGACTAAACCCTGGTCCCCATGTGGCCAGGGCGTAACCCGTGGGAGCTGGGGTGAACGGCACCCAGGACGCCCAACCAACCTGCGTTGTGGTTGTCGTGGGGGGATGTTGGGCATCGCCCCAGCCCCCACGGGCTAAGTCTTGGCCTCGTGGAACCAAGGATTAGCTTGTGGGGGTTGGGGTGATGTCGGGCATCGCCCCCCACGGCACCCGAATAATATGTAGGTTTGTAAAAAAAAATTGTTTTAATTTTAATCAAAATTTTAAGTTATTTCATTTATTTTAATTTTTTTTTTAAATGTATTAAATTTGTTTATATTTTTTTACTTTAGTTTCAATTAAATTTATTGGTTTTGTATGGTAAAATTGTTTTTAATTTTTTTTACAAATTTTGGTTTTCTATTTTTTAAAATTTGCTTAGAACTTTATTTTAAAATTGGTTTTAAAAAAAAAATGTTCTTTAGAAAAAAAAAATGTTCTTTAGTTATTGATTTTATTAAAATTTCTTTGTTTTAATTTAAAGATTTCTAGTTATTTTTCTTTTTCACCTTGTTTTTTAATTTTTTTTTTTAAATTGAATTTTGAATATATTTTGGGTTGGTTGTTTATTTACGTAGGGATTTGTTGTCAATGTCACAATTTCAATTAGGTCGTAAAGAGCTATAATTTTCACTTTTAGGAAAAACATTTTGTTTTAAGTAGCATCACTTTTTGATTTAGGTGTTGATTTTAAGGTTTCTCTAAGCTACTGAGTTTTGAAGGCCATGTTTGAAAAATGTTGTAATTTTTACCCCGTTTAAAAAAATGGTGCTACCGGTAGCACCACTTTTTGATTTGGGGGTTGATTTTCATGTTTTTTATGCAAAAATATGGGTTTTAAGGGCTACACTTCTCATTTTGAGGTCACGGTTCTCGTTAAGTCGGTAACTTTGTTTAGATCGAACAGACTTGTCAACAACTTATAAAGCCATATGGATTTACAACTAGCAAAACATGTTGCAATGTACTCCACTTCTGTCGTGCTGAGAGCAATACTGGATTGATTCCTGCTTTGCCATGAAGTCATGGTTGACCCCAAACTGAAACAACATCATGAAGTGCTCTTTCTGTCTGAAGCACTTCCATCCCAATCTGAATCAGTATAACCATACAGTTTGAACCCATGATCTCCAGTATAACAGAGACCATAATCCAACGTACCCTTGAGGTATCTCATCACATGCTTTGCAGCTACAAGGTGAACACGTCTAGGCTCCACCAAATACTGACTCAAGGTGTTCACAGCAAAGCATATATCTGGTCTGGTATTCGTCAGATACATCAACAATCCAATCATCTATCTGTATAGGGTAGCATCAACCAACTCTAACGAAGTATCAACCAAGAGCTTCAAATTTGTTTCCATGGGTGTGTTCATGGATTACATTCCAACATGTCAAATCTCTTCGGTATTTCCACTGCATACATCCCTTGGTTAAGGAAGATCTTCTCTGAGTTCTGCCAAACTTCAAGACCTAAGAAATAATGCATCGGGCCTAGGTCTTTCATCTCAAATTCTGCAGTGAGCTTCTTATTGCAATCTATGATGAGATTTTCTTCCCTATCAAGAATAAATCATCCACATATAGTAGCAATATAATTGGTTCATCATTCATAACCTTGAAGTAAAGGTTAGGATCAACTTTACTCTTGGTAAAGCTCAAGTTTGTCAGGGAACTATCAATTCTACCATACCAAGCTCTAGGAGTTTGCTTCAACTCGTATAAAGCTTTCTTCAACTTGCAGACATGAGTCTTTAAATTTTCAACTTCAAACCCTTGCGGTTGTCCTATATACACTTCTTCTTCAATAACACCATTTAATAAAGTTGTTTTCACATCCATCTGGTGTAACTTCCACTTCATTTTGGTTGCAAGAGCTATGATGGTTCTGATAGAAGTGTATCTAGCTACAGGAGCAAATGTTTATTCATAGTCAATACCTTCATTTTGAGAAAATCCACGAGCCACAAATCTTGTCTTATGTTTTTCAATGCTTCCGTCTGTTGCATGTTTTATTTTGTATATCCACTTGGAAGATACCGCATCTTCGTTCTTTGGTCTGGAAACTACTTCCCATACATCATTCTTCATAATGGACTAGTATTCTTCTATCATGGCATCCATTCATTCTTTCTTCTGAATGGCTTCTTCAAAGCAAGTAGGTTCATTCTCTACGTGATCACACATCAAAGCCATATAGTTGGAGAATGGCTTAGGCTTCTTGCTTTGTCTCAAGATTCCTTCCAGGGCACCATAATTCTCTGCATTTTGAATAAGTTATTTCGCCCAAGTTGGCTTTCTCTTGTGAGAGATCGTCATACGGGGAAGTTCTTGAGATTCTATCATATCATGATCTTATGGAATCTCGTCATCGGGGGTAATTGTAACTTCCTTCACGGGTTCTGCAACTCTGGGAGCTATAGGTTCTTCTTCATATACTTCTTCAAGCTAGCATTTCTTTGATCTTTTGAGTGATGCATCTTCATCAAAGGTTACATCTTTGTTGATCTCAATATGATGGTAACCTGGTATGTAAATTCTGAAGACCTTAGAGACCTCACAGTATCCAACAAATATTTCATTATTTCCTGAAGCCTCCAACTTAGTTCTCTTTTCTTTTGGAATGTGTACAAATATTGGACAACCAAATATTTTGAGATGGCTTACTTCTTACTTCTTTCCGATGAACATTTCTTCAGGAGTTTTGAATCCAAGTGCACTATGGGATAATATGTTTTGGACATATATTGTTGTTCTTGTTGCTTCAACCCATAAGTGCACTAGAAGATCTTTATCATGAATCATAATCTTTATTGCTTCCATAATCGTTTTATTCTTTCTTTCTGCTACACCATTTTGTTGAGGATTATAGGGAGTAGTGAGCTCCGTCTTAATCCCGATATCTCTACAAAAGCTTCCAAATTCATTTAATGTGTACTCTCGTCCATTCTCTGACCTGAGTATCTTTATTTTCCTTTCGGAGAGGTTTTCTACCAAGGCTTTGAATTCATTGAACTTTTCAAGTACTTCATCTTTTGACTTCAAGAAATAAACCTAGGTCTTACGAGAGTAATCACCAATAAAAGATACATAGTATACATACCCACTTAGAGAGGTTGATCACATTGGACCGCATACATCTGAGTGGACAAGTTCCAGAACTCCTCCTGCTTTACTGTCGTTCTTTGGAAAATCATTTTTTATATTCTTTCCTTGTGCACATCCCTTGCATACACCTTCATGATCAACCTTTAGTTCTGGTAAACCTGTAACTACCTTGCTTACATATGGTAAGGCTTTGTATTTGATGTGAGCTAGTCTTCTATGCCAAAGTTCACAAGGACTTTCAGTAAAGTGAGTCAAAACTACATCTGAGTGACCCTTTAACTTGTACAAACCACCTTCTTATATTCTAATAACAACAGCATCTTCTATAGTTTTTCCTTTAGACCACATAAGAACTTTACCATCTATGAAAGCAACCCTGAAACCTTTCTTATCTAGGGCTGAAATACAAAGTAAGTTCTTTTTCAAACCTGGTACATAGAGTACATCCTTCATTCTCATTGGAGTTGTTGAATCAAGTTTGTAGGTGGCTTCTCCCATTCCTTTGATAGGGTACTGATAATCATCTCCAAGTGAAACTTTCTGGGGGGAGTCATTTTCTATAAGACTAGAGAGAGTGTTCTTATGCCTGTCATGTGCTTAGAGGCACCACTATCTGAGTCAAGTATCCTCTCCAGGTGTCATAGATACTGAGGGAGCGGAAAACAAAACATATTCTAAAATCTCTTCTTTAGTTAACTTCTAGGTGGCTCATCATCTTCAGTTGCATGGGCATTATGTCTTTTGTTACTTCTCCTCTTGTATTCTTCCCTTCTGACAGGGCAATTCTTAACAATGTGTCCCATCTTATCACAATGATAACATTGGTAGGAGGACAAATCTTTTCCCTTTCTTTGACCCGTATGATATTTATGGAATCTCTTTGGAGAGTGAGACTCTTTATGAAAGTGGGTTTCCTTTTGAAAATGAGACTTTCCCTTTCCACCCTTAGCCTGAGCAACTAGGGCTTGATCTCCATCTCTTAATAGGACGGCTTCTCGGTTGGCCACTCTTACTTCTTCTTGAACACATTATTCCCATAAGCTGTCAAATTGGAGTTTCTCTTTTCTTGCACAAATAGTTTGGAAGAAGGCAACCCAAGGTCTTGTGAGACCATTAATAGTTGTCATTGCGGGTTCATCTTCATCTAAGTTGAATGCAATTGCCTCTAATTGTTCCTTGAATTGAGAAATCCTAGAGAAATAGTCTTGAATTGTTTCTCCTTTTTGCATCTTTGTATTCTTGAGTTGGGTTCTCAAGTTCATCTTCTGGTTGATGTTATTTCCTTCATACATTCTAGTTAGGGCATCAAACATATCTTTTGGAGTATTCTTAGAAGACACTTGAGAGATCAACTGGTCTTTAATGGAATCTACAATTATTCTTTTAACCTTAATCATATCCTTCTTGTACTTCTCTTTGGCTACATTTTCTTCAGGTTCCGATACATTTTCTTTTATGAATTTTGCAAGGTCATTCTCTTCAAGAATGAGTCCAATTATGCACTTCCAGACACGGAAATTTTCCACACCTTCTAGCTTGTCAACAAGCTTAGTGTTTGCAGACATCTTGACATGGAGCTAAGAAAATGACCAGAAAATGAAAGCGCTCAAAAAAATGAAACTGAGCTTACGAGGAGGGTGGGTTGAGGCGAGTTTGCTAAAGTTGATTGTTTTAGAAAATTCCAAGATTTACCCCTTGAAACTTGACCTGCGCAATTTTGCACTGGTACTTTCGGTACTGGTTCTGGTTTTCTGGTACCAGTCAAAACTAGGGTTGACTTTCCAGAGAATCTAGCCACTGAAAAAGTTCGCTCAAGTTGCCAAAAGATGCGCTAGGGCAGGGTGCACTTCCAAAGTTATTTTTTGTCAAAAATTCATATTCAGTAAAAAGCCCTAATTTTCTTGTACAGCGACTATGACGTTTAAATACCCAATGAAAGATGCTCTATTCAGTCAAGCTATGATACCATGTTAAGTTTTTACTGCTATTATTAGGTTATTTCCAAATTACATGAGCATTCAATCCATTTACAACTCAACGATATAAAGAGATTCACTGAAAGAAACACAATCACAAGGTACGCAACATTTTATCCTAGGAAACCTTCATGTGGGAGAAAACCCAACAAAAACTTCCTCAATTATAGATTTCCAATACAATGCCAAGACTAAAACCAAAACATCAAAGATAGACCAACACTGAGCATGTGTATCTCTTCTCCTTCCTCCTACAACTGCCACTGCCTTCAAGATATGTGCACTAGATGAGTGTGTGAGTATGTGTAAATGAGACACCAACCTCACATATAAATACAAGTGTGAGATGGCGCTAGGGTTGTGTCTCTTCACTTGGTTGAGTCAACTTCTCCTAAAAGTGACTAAAACCACTTTATAATTATTAGGGGTCGACTTTACAAATACCACTATACAAACACAGTTTGACCAATCCACAAAAGGGGATTTGATCTTATACAAGACCAGACTTGATCAATCCGCAAAAGGGGATTTGATCTATAAAATAATAATTCAAATATAATTAGAATATTCTTCGAAGTTACAATATTTCAATAGTGTATAGAGCAATGATTGTGGTTTATTTTCAAGTCTATAAAATAGGTTTTAATAATGCAATCATGCTTACAAAAATAACATGAGAGATACCTTGGAGAAACTAGACTTATGAAAACTCCAACGACAAAATGGCTATCTTCTATAGTAATTATCAATGGATGATTTACATTTAGTCGTCTTTGGCTACAAGAGCTCAAAGAAAACACAAACAATGTTTTCTTCCACTAACCAATACCTCAACCTCTATTTGGTCCTCATCTCAATCTTCTATTTGTGCAGAAGGGAAACAACCCGACTTGTAGATGTACTATGTTGTGCATTCCTCTATTGAGCGTCCAAAGCAACCTCCTCTTATTTCTCCTTCATTGAACCCCTCATCCTTCATTTCCTTCTCCTTGTATACTTGTGACTACCTGGTAATTGAAAGGCCAACACCCTCCAAAAAATGGTTCAAAACCATCCCCCATAAAGTAAAGGCATGCCTCTTCCTTTTCACTCTCAAGCTACCCAAACAACCAAGCAAAATGCATTCCATGCAAGAGAGGAATTTGTTGTTCGTTCCTATCTACCACATGGCATCCTTTCATTGGTTGTGGAATCCTCCAAGCCCCCTTTGATATCGTTTGGGCCCTCTCATCCTTACCATGTGTCGTAGGGCCATTGGTGGAAGGCAATCCCTTCAATCATTGTGGGGTCCCTTTACCTTTGCAACAAAGCTCCTAGCAAAGTTGAATAGTCTAATGGATTGCAATAATCCTTGTGGAGTCCCCTATGTAAAAGGGGAGACACAGAGTGCCACTGAGCTTGCGATGAAGTCTCTTCAATAGGGAGTGGAGGTTGATACCTTAACGCTAAGGCAAGACCTCAAGTACCTTTATCCCCTAATCCCTATGGGTTAATGCATAATAGGATTGTAACATCAAACATGGAAAAAATTGAACCTTTGCCAATAAAAAACAAGAGATTACTTAGAACACATATGTTGATAATGAGCATAGCCACCTCATCACCCTACAACAAGAGATTACTTAGAACACATATGTTGATAATGAGCATAGCCACCTCATCACCCTACAAAGCATTCTTGAGTTGGCTACTCAATAATGTAGCCCAAATAGCTCAATAGAAAACAATGTCATCAAAACAAATCAAACTAAGTTTAGATGAAACTTAACATGCGAGTCATGGGAAGGGAAACATAAGCCCTCAAAAGAAAAAAAATGCTATATGTTTTTCAGTGTAAGTAGAACTTAACGAGTGCAAGCCCTACACCCTGCGATCATGTAATATTCCCATTCCCAATAAGATGTGCTAATTTTCCCACTGTTAATTAGTTAGCTGTTCTAGATTTTAATCATAAGAATGACGGGTCACTGTGGTATCATTTTGACTCTCCTTATGATTTCATTACCTTTTGGACTATCATAACTTGATTCAATCGTTTCATGCCCTCCACAACTAACCATGACACATCTTGCATTTTACAATATTATATCGTGAACAGTCTGCACGGTAAGCATTCATTTCATTATTGTTCTAATTATTTTGATCGAATTATAATGCATTGTTATGTTTATGCTTTTTAAAATCAATTATATTTCTAAGCTGAGTTATTATTGTGCAAATCAGTGTACACTAATTCTTATTTTAACATAAAGGTAGTATACTCGTAGTATGGCTACACAGACACCAAGTAATCCAGTGCTGTGAATCTGGAGGATGATACAAGAGGCGGTAATACTTAGTAAAAACATTTTCAACACGTCCTTTTCTCCTGGAGATGGTGCTCAGTCTCAACTCCAATATCAGTAGCAGCCCCAGCAATGTGAAGAGGGTTAAGCTGTTTGCTCCATTTACTTGGTATTCTTTGGTCGGATGTTGCTTCGGGCTGTCATTTCAAGAGGATCATCCATCCAAGTGAATGTTTCATGTTCCAAGATCATTCATTACAACCTTGTGAGAACCTTGACTGCAATGGGGGCCATCTTTATTCCTCCTGGCTCCAAGTTCAATTTGTCTTCGTTATGCCCTGGCATACAAGATTTTCTCAGAGTAGGCACAGGAGAAAGAGGAGATATAATCACCCTATGCAAAACAACAGTTCTAAGAAGCATAACTCACAATTTCATTAGTTTCCTCACAGTTACAATGTATTTGAATCTTGAATGGTGGCTAGCTCTGGACTTCCATCCCCCCACTTCTAACTTATGGTTAGTGTGATAGGCGAGGGCACTCAAGCAGATGTCTTCAACAGATTTGAAGCCATGTTTCTTGTGCCAATATGTGGTAATGATGGACCACGTACCAATATATATCCATGGAAGCAGGTGTTGACTTCAATGACACTTCCCAGGAAGACCACGAGCCCAATGTTTTGCTCACGGATTAGCAGTGGCAAGTCTTGCAATAACCTATACGGCCTACGAGCCGAATAGAAGGGTTGGATTGACACGTCTCGAGAGTTCTTGTAAGTACTTATGTCCTTGTGGGCGATGTCTGGTTAACAAATTGCAATATATTATGGCATCCTGATCAATAATTGAGGTTTTACCTGAACTCTTTGTCCAGTTTAACCTTAAGATAAGAACTGGTTTATTTGGATTGAGTCCAATAGATTGTATCAAAGCACTCTGAACATGCAAGAATCCAATAATGATGTTTGAGCATAGCAGATTGTCTTGGCTTTCGTCCAGCAGCTCTCTCATCGCTGGCCCGAAGACAGTTGTCTGTTTTATCTGGGTCGTCTAGAGCAATGTCGATGAAGTTTATATCAACTGAAGCTTCAGCAACAATAGTCTTTCAGCAAGTGTGAAAGGCAAGGGAAACCAAAAGCACACCATTCCATTACACGAGAAGTTTATCTTTCTTTAGTCTCTATTTTAGTTGGATATATATTATAATAGAATATGGAAAAGAGAAATCAAACACTGAAATCCAATCTTTATGTTGGCTGCTATTTTTCTTCCTAATCTAGTTTCTTAGTATTTTCATGTATTATCATTTTTCTGCTTTAAATGAAAATTTGGGTTTCTACCCCGCAAAAATACATCATATATGCCAATGCTGATTCGATATAAAAACGCATCTAGTGAAGTACCGCTGAATATTGGCCCAGTGGTAAACAGCGTATTTTTCCATGCATGCAATGAGCTACTTGCCTGTACCCTTCCCACAACATCAAGAACTCTTTCCATCGTTGGCAAGGAATCTGGACACTGTACCTGAAAACATTCCATCCTAACAAACAATATTCTAGCATATCTCATCACCATATTCCAGACACTTTCAGATTATGCCAAAACCCATTATAACTTTATCTGAATTTTTTAATATCCATCCAAATATGAAAGTTGAAATTACAATTATATTGTGTCATCTGACCAAAAATCAGGCAATGGGACTAAACAAAACAAGTACAGCCCTCAAGGGAGTATTTGTCGCATCTCCCAAGAAAAATTCAAGTATAACCATAATATAGTAGAAGCGAGAAAATAAGGAGAAAGGCTGACAAAACTATATCGTTACAGCAAAAGAGCAGTCCATTTACGTGGTGTACCCTCTAAAGCACGGCTATATGGTGTCTAGTCAAGGCCTATTCCTTGACATAACTGGGATAAAATGAGATAATGTTAGTTGAGACGTTAGGTGCCATCTTTGACCTTTAAGTGTATACCAACCTGGTCAAGAATAGAATCATGTGTCTGGGAAGGAGTCTGGGATGTTTTTAGAGCAAAAAACACTTTCCAATTTACAATGTGAAATTTGCTCTCTATTTATGAAAATAATATTGGCAATTTGCTTATGAATCTAATGTGGCAAGAATTTACTCAATCAAGTTCAAGACCCGTTTGTGAAACTTCGAACTTAAACTTCCGTAGAATATAAGCTGGCGAGAGTAGGCACTCAAACTCGTGCACTGCTTTTTCAGAGCATCTGGACAAAATTAAAGCACACTTATCTATCTATATTATCTGGATTATAATATCGTTAGCAAAAGCCTTTGTGGTCTACACACACAAAAAAAATTATTGAACTGTGTTAACTATATGCTTTGCTAAATGAACGGCCCGATGTAAATTTGCTTTTCTATGCTAAAACATCAACAAATGAATATTAAATCGACGTAAATCATATGCATGAAAGCCAAAAACATATCAAAATAGCAAATCATTTCACATTAAAGAGAAAAGCATAGCACTCCCTCTGGAAGATTTCTTGGCATTGGGACTGCTGTAACATATCTTTGAGGACACAGTTTGCGAGTACAAAATGCAGAATCAGAAGAAGATTCTCTTTCTTCTATAATAACTTTAGAATGATCTACAGGAAGGTTTCTTCCATGGTGTTTGACCAATCTGTTCATGATTGACAAACTCTCTAAATCTTGTGTGTCACTTCTTAGATCAGTCGTTAATGATGAAGCCTCCAACCTGAAAAGAGCAAACAATAAGAAAACAAAGCTCAGCTCACTACCATATTTCATTCACGAGACTAAGAATATTTTATAACTACATAAGTTGATCGTTAGATATGTAAGATGAGAACTACAATAGATAAGTAACAGACAATCAAAATTCAATTATATCCATAATGCAGAGCACAATATGCAAATAACTTGCAAGTGGTGCCACCACATCTCCGACAGAATAGAAGTCCCACACTTAATATATTTTTATGAACTAACAACCACAGAATAATCTTCAAGAATATGAATTTCCGATATATGTATCCATGCAATTAGACGTTCGTTACATGAGATTATTAAAAATTACCCATAAAAACAGATGCAGTGGTGGTTATATAGGAAGAGCAGTCATCATTAGAATACACACATATGAAGGTATCCGGTGAAGCATTATAAACACGGAAAATGTTAGGATATAATTCTCGTTCCTCCTCACTGCAGCCAACTGTAAATAAACAGACTGTTCGCATAGAACTTGGCATAGACGTTCAAAATGTCAATTCAAATATTCAAGCAAACTGTATAGCAAATTATTGACATGTTCACAACATCATGTAGGTAAACATAACGGTCGAGCATTGGCCAATTGCAACACATTCAAGATTGTGCCATACATATCTAAATAATAGCCATATCATATCTGCACATACTGTGAACATTATCTTCTGCCAAGTGCGAACTGCAATGGTACAGTAGCTCTGATTGTTAAATACTACAAATCTTCAGCTATGGCATTTTTACTAAACTCAAAACAAATGACATGTCCCCTGACCCTCAGGATGGCACATTCCTCGCTCCTACCGACTTATCACACCAATTGCATATCCTTAAAGATGAAACACACATTTCCTCACCGACCCACTAACTGGAATGTTATTCTTCTATGTCATAATTAACATACAACGGTATGCAAGATGATCGTGATAGCAAATGGCATGAGCTTAACTTGCTAGGGATGCGCAATAACAGGCCTCTTTTTAAAATATCTGTTCCTCATTTCCTAGTTCTCTTAAGTGAAATCATACCTGGTTTACGTTGAGCCCAACATTGTGATACTCAAACCAACTCCGATTTAATATTAAGAGACATTAATTGCCTCGCCCCCTTATAGTGTCTTGACTCCTAAATTCCCAATTTGACACCTTCGTGTATATAGAACTTAGATCATTCAAACACTATCCAAACATAGAACTTAGATCATTCAAAGAAACCGGCTCTCAGTCCCAATCACATCATGATCTTACTTGATACATGCATTTCAAATCTGCATTGACTCGAGGGGTCAAAACTAGAATCACACCCAAGCTCAATTATTTGCTTCACCCTTCATAAGAGGTGCACCCCTGTCAATAACTCCTAATTCTGGGTTGGTCAATGTGTGGATGATCCTTCTTCTGATCACATTTCACAATAAAATGTTCACATTTCACAATAAAATGTTCACATTTCTTCTGACTAAAGGATTATTCAGTAATTAAATGGTAGCCAAAACCAAAGCTTTCTATTCCTTCTCAATAATATTAGGATCATAGCCATTGGACTCCGTGGGTAGACTTGAGAACAGCCAACTCTTCTTGACCTGCCACCCAAGTCGGGTCGGTTTGAACACGGACCTGGCAGGTCTGACCCGAACCTCGGTTGACCTGCCACCTCCACAAAAAAACTGTCATGTCAAGCAAAAAGCTGTTGGTTTCTTGATATACCAGCCAAGTCAAAGGAAAAGCCACCAAGTCATTTCGGATTGTATTGAACTTTTAAGATTAAATTAAAGTTAATGTTATTAACTTAAATTTTTAACATTAAAAGATAAAAAAGGGACCCCTGTTTAAAGAAGTTTGGTAATGGACTCAAATTCATAAGACCTCAAATGGAGAGAGTAGAAAATTGCTATGTTTTCAAGTATTCAGTAGACTTAACAGTTTTTCAGCATTTTGGCATTTCAATGGTTTGTGAAACAGAACAGTGCATCTTTTCTCTCCTACGCCCCTTGAGTTGACCGTTGTGGGATTGGTGAGATCAAATCATAAGAACAAACTTTAGCAAAGAACCAAAAATATGCCTACCAAACACGTGCTGGTAATTAGATTAGCGATCTCATTACTAACCAAAATTCAGTTTAACAGGTCTGCATTGTCTAGGTTGGCCTAGGTTGTTATATTTATGCAGTGTTTTCAGATTTGACTGAGTCTTGACTGTTGAAATTGGACAGCTGGAGAACCTATTTTCAATTTGGTTCATGAATCATAATTTCATTGCAATGGCCATAATAATTTTGAATCTTGATGAATAATGATATAGTGACTGATCATAATTGTATGATATACTTAGATATGTTATTTTTGCATTATATTCAATGTGGCTCTCATTTCTAATCTACATTCAATGCAAAAAAAATGATTGAAAATCCATATTTTTTGTATTTTTCAATTTGCTAATGCATGGGCAGGTTTACTCACGCATTTTTGCTGAGTCAAGTTTAACTCTTTGGCCAAAACAAATCTTGTTCACCGACTTTGGTCGGTATTGACTGTTGTGTCACTTCTGTGTGCAAAAAATCAATGTGCTGAGTTGGATCCTATTTTCCATTCTTGTCAATAACTCATATTCAATCAGACATTTTTCCCAATTAGGTCATGGTCAGATCTGATCGATCATCCCGGTCACAAGTTTGAGTAGGCTTTCACCATACCCTAAATTTTCGAACACTAACGTATAAGCATTGGTACTAATGAGTGTAATTAATTCTCCCGTTAAATTGGTCTTGTCAGCATCAAAATAGTGTATCGTGTTGGCTAAGAAGGGATCAATTTATCCTGCCTAGCCATAGGTTTGAAATTTGAATCAGCATAAGGTTAAGCTTACTAGTAATTACTCTAGATAGCATACTGCTCAAGGTTATACCAGATCTGAGAAGGCAATTGCAATCCATCTATAATGCCAAGAAAAATTCTGCCATAGCATTCTGCTAGGATATTCACTCTCTTCCTTTCTCTATGTAAAAGGATAAGATGGTCTAACTAGTAAGGGCTTCCTCTCAACTATGGGACCCTTTTTTGATACACTTGATAGGACTTTTTTATCACTAGATAGAACTGATTCACTGCCATTTCATATTAATATCCAGATTTAGTTACAGGTGGTGAGGCTGGCCGACCTTTTCCTCTATCCATCTCTCATTTTATCGACCCACTATAAACATATAGGTAGAGCATGGGCTGGAATATAATGCGAGTCATATCCACTCAAGATAGATCAAGCAGTCAGTGCACAGTTCACATATAATAAAGTTGTACCAGGAAAGTTACTCCAGTCTTGAAGGCTAGTACAATCAATCCTTAGTGCATTTCCAACTTTCAAAAATTAGCTATAGGCTAATTATTTGCAGATTTTAAATGGCCTATTATAACTGAAATTACTATATGAATGATGGAAAAAAGGCCACCATTTTTTTATCAGAGCTTTCTGGAGGAACTGCATGCAAAGAGAATGATGAAAAAAATGCCACCATTTTCTTTATTATATATTTATACGATTCCATATGCACTCTTTCTATTGCCTGCAATAAATACAGCTCATCCTGCTGTAAATGTCGCAGAGCAACCTGCTACTTAAGAAAAGGGAGACATGCTACTTAAGAGCCATTCGCCTTGCAATAAACATTGCATGGCAACCTGCTAATTGCCAAATCTGAGAGCCTGGGAAGGAAGGCGGTTGCAGACAAAACATCGAGAGCACCCAACCTTGAAGAAGATGATTTCAGCAAGGAAGAACTTGTTGCTTCAGAGATGGAAGTATCGCTGTTGTTGCAAGCCACTACAATCACTGATTGAGAGAAATACATCCAGGTCGAGGAGAGAGAGCCCAGCAAAGAGGAAATGCCATTATGGCAGATAAATGTATGAAAAAATGTGAAAAATCATGCATTCTCAACCTTTGCAGAAATGGCCAACCAGTAGTAAAAGATAAGTCACATTGGAGGAAACGACACTATTTTAACAGAGAAAAATTGCAAGAGAAAAAGACCGATCAGTATCAAAAGAGAAGTCATGCTGGAGGAAAAAATCTACTTTTGACAGAAAAATCACCAGAGAAAAGGACTATTCATAATGCAGATAGACGAGAACAAAGTGACCGCGATTGGCACCACTATCAAACAGTAATGCACAATCACTGCCAGTCAAATTTGGAAAGAGTAACCACCACCACCCTGTGTTCTCAATGTCAAGGACAAAGGGATGAGAACACAATATCTCTGAAGTTTAGAAGTTCTTCAAAATAAGAATATACCATGTGTGGTTCGTCTTTAATTTGAAGTTTCTTTTCCCCAAAGTTGAGATATCAAAAGGGATTTTATTCTCTAGGATAGAGTTAGGGTCACCTCATTTCAAAGTGAGGGTTAATTATTCCAAAGTTCCTAGCCAATTTTACAAGAAGATTTCCAGGGTTTTATTGGAATTCAGTGTTTGTTATGGTCAAAGCATTATTTTTCCGGGCATACAGATGCTTAGTAGCAAATATCACACCAGCAAGCAATTTAAAATCAAGTATATTCTAGTGGTAAGGTAGAGGCACAAAGGAGCAAGAAGCCTTTTGGTTAGGAGACGGAAGCTCACTGGAAATTGTTGGAACCAACAGAGTGTGACTATTAATTGTTCTAAATTACCATTGTATCCTCTCCCATAATTAGCAATTTAAAATCAAGTATATTCTAGCGGTAAGGTAGAGGCACGAAAGAGAGAGAAGCCTTTTGGTTAGGACAGGGAAGCTCACAGAAAAATTTTGAAACTATCAGTGTGTGACTGTTGACTGTTCTAAATTACCATTGCATCCTCCCCCTTTATTGAATAGTTATGTTATCAAGTGGCCTGCTCGAGTACTCTACACAGTAAAGATGTTATACATGCAATTTACCTTTTAAGTTACTGTATATTTTTGGTTCGGGATATTGCTGAGCAAAGTGCTGCATTGAAGATCAAGATTCATTACATTTCTGTCTCCATAATCATTGATCAAGAATTGATTACATTAGTTTTTCTTCTGGTTGTGTTTTCTTTTATAATATCATATTCTTATATGTCAATTATGTGCCAATGTTCATGATCATCAATTGTGTCTAATAGAAATTACTGTGACTATTAGAGTGTGACTTGCCTCACAAAAATTCCAATGCTTCGTGCAAGAACCAAGAACACTGAAATCCACTGCCACTTCATTAGAGAGCAGGTGCAAAACAGAACTTAATGCGTTTGGAACAGAGGATAAACTTGCAAACATCTTCACAACAGCATCAGCAGGCAAAAGAAAATAAAATGATGCTTTATTATGTTTTTTCCCAGGAGCAATGGTGGGTTAAAGATTTAACACCCTGTTTTAGTTAAGTCCTATGATTACATTTAAAACCATACAATAATCGATATCAACAATTTCCATTTTTGGAACAGATCATGTGCTCATTCCTACAGAATACAAATCATCAATATTTAGAGTAACAATATATCTTGCGTTCTTTTATGTGTGCACTCAAGAAAGCCTACATTAATGTTGTACTGGTGTCCTTGCACCTGTGTATTGCAATTGTTATTAAGGTATATTGTCGCCATCATTCACTAGTTGGAATACGGTTATTTAATAAGCAATATCGCTGCCATTAAGTATACAGTTATCCTTGTTATTTTTAACGCTTGCTCTATTCTTACATTGACTTCTTGTGCATTGCCACAACATACTTCCCCCTTCCAGATAATCATTGACCACAATGAGTCCCCACACTGTTGTGACCGCTGACAATATTTTACTGGCCTCTTTATATTTATTTCCAGACCTTCCTGTCGATAGATCATCGCTTTGTTTTAGCTTTGTCTACTATTGAAGATTTTTTGGCATTTGTTGTTTTAATCGCTTTTTCTTTACTTAACATGCATTCCATAATTTGATTTATTGTTTTGATTTAACCCTGTTGTGGGTGGTTTTTGATGCAGAAGTTCAGATGTTGAAGTGTCTGAAAAATGTTTTTTCCATTTACTCTCAATGATCTTGGGATCCACATTACTCACTAGACTGTGTCAAAAAACCATTTCAAACGATCAGGGCTCTTGGTTGCTTTCTGATTAATTATTCAAGGAATGAATCTTTGCCATTTAGTAAATCTGCTACAACCCAAAATGTTCATTTTGCATTATACTTTATGTTTGGTAAATTTATAAGCACATCCATCCATAGCTTTCCTATCTGTTCTCCAAATGATACCATTAAGTTATCCACTAACAATTTCTCTTAACATTCATTATCTTTGCAAGTTCTACAGATGTTTACATACGCTCCCCTTCCCCCTTTTCATTTAACCTTTCTAGTAGGAAATTAAAAACTTGAGCAATTTGCCATGAATCTTCTGTAGAGGCCAATGAGACCCCAATAACCATTTTATCTCTTCCATGTTCTGTAGTGTCCTATGTCTTTAATTACTTTGATTTGATTTTGGATCACAGGATATCCATTTGTCTAGTACCGCATGCCTATATATTCCACTTCTTTTGGGGAAAATTGCATTTCAAATGTTTGGCCAATTTTAGAAATTTCAGTACAATATAAAGATGGTTCTTCTGTTGTTTATTTTTCCGAGTATGGTCATCTATTTATTTATATATGGCCAGAAGGGATTGTTCACCATCCACATTAAAGTGGTCATAGAATTTTTAGATCAAAACTAATATATTTCATCATGTGGCAAAAGTTGTTTCCGTTACATATATTCCATTTCTCTTTACCTGGCGGTATCTACTTCTTAGATCTATCTTGGAAAAGGAACATGCACCGAGTCTAAGAGACTGTCTATCTTAAATTGGGGGTATTTGTATCTTACTATCTATACACAATCTCAAGGTGTCATTTTTTCTTGACGAATAATAATAGAGCTCTGTATGCTGACTTGTATAGTTGTATGAAACCTTTTTTTAGAGTTCTTTGACATGTTTTTCAACTTCTTTTCTTGTGCAACTTGGGTGTTTTAAAAGTGGGCTAGCTATTTAGTTCCGACTTCATTTGATGTTTTATGCTTCTTTTATAGGTACTCTTGGAAATAGGTTGTCCATGTATACTTCTTTCAATTTCTACAATAGTATCTTGAATTAAGTGTCTACAATAGGTTCTTTGGCTTAGTAAATGCTTTATCTAATAATGTTTATGAAACAGTAATATCATTAGTGAAACAAGTAATATGTAATCTTGCTTACAATTCTACCTATATTTCCAGACTGTCATTCATGTACATTCAAGATTTCCATCGTCTGGATAGTCTTTGTGTGTGTGTAAAGGATCATGTGGTGCAATAACACTTCTATTCTTGAATCTTTTGCCCATATGCCAGTTACATACCTTATAGGAGTAAAGTTGCCTTCAAGCATTGGGGTTGGTTTTTAAAGAAAAAACTTCAGATATGAAGTGTACACAGATTGAAATATCCTAGTATTCATGCTTTATGTTTGCTAATGCAAATAACCTTGATTTTATTAAGAATCTGTGAATTCGTTTTTTATGGAGTTTTTCTACTTACAAACTCTATCTATCATTTTGGTTTTGGTTCCTTCGGTCTTTTTGCATTTTTTGTTATTCGTTTATCTTTTTTTTCTTTTTTTATGTTGTAGTTTGGGCATTTGTAACTGGAACGTGGACCTCCATGGTGTTTGCATTATAATTTTCTTCCCTCGAGGAATATCTTTCTTAAGGGAAGGTTTTGACTTGTGATTTTTGTTTACAATCGTCCTTTCTTGGGAAATGTTCTAGGTTGTGACTATTTTGACCCTTGTATTTTAAGGTTAAGGTTAAAGGCCTTTTGCATAGTTCTAGTCTCTAAAGGTATGTTTTCCATTTTATTAATAGTATGTTTTAAACATATTTGACTTTTGTAGACCTTTGTTTTTATCGTTCTAGGGTTCAAACCTATCACGGCTGGTTTTAGTTCATCCCTGTTCTTATGAGTTTTGATGAGTTGATATTATTTCTCGTTCTTTTGTTAACTCTTTGATGGATTACTATGGTTAGTTTGTTTTCTTGGGAGTTTCCACATGATTGAAAATAGAGATCCATATATTTAAGCTAGCCTTGTAGATCCACTCTCTTTTTCCTCTAACTCCAGAAATGCCACATCTTTGCAAATTTAACATTCCACCTCATCATTGGTGCCAGTAATTTATCTTCTACAAGTATAGGCATAATCATTTTTCTCTGAGAATAGGTATCAGCATTTTTCTAGTGTTTGAAGACTAATTATTTCAGTATTGCTTGGGACTGATATTCCATGGCTTTCATTCACTGGTTCACAGTGCCATCTATATGGTGTTTTGACTTGTGTAGACCTTTATTTTTATCATTCTTGGGTTCAAACCTATCACGGCTGGTTTTAGATCATCCCTGTTCTTATGAGTTTTGATGAGTTGATATTATTTCTGGTTCTTTTGTTAGCTCTTTGTTGGATTACTATGGTTAGTTTGTTTTCTTGGGAGTCTCCACATGATTGAAAATAGAGATCCATATATTTAAGCTAGCCTTGTAGATCCACTCTCTTTTTCCTCTAATTCAAGAAATGCTACAACTTTACAATTTTAACATTCCACCTCATCGTTGGTTCCAGTAATTTCTCTTCTACAAGTATAGGTATCATCATTTTTCTCTGAGAATAGGTATCAGCATTTTTCTCGTGTTTTAAGACTAATTATTTCAGTTATTGCTTGGGATTGATATTCTGTTGCTTTCATTCACTGGTTCACACTGCCATCTATATGGTGTTTTTGCTCTTTGAAGAGAGGAGTAACAAATTTCTTCTGCCATTCTTTCTAATGGATAGGAGGTGGGGAGACTTTGGAAATTGGAGATGAATGCTTCATAATGGATGCCTCAAGTGTGGGGATAAAACATGTCATGCAATAAAGGTCACAGATGGCCAATGCCATTTGACATTCATTGCCACTGTCCATGTAGCATAAGTCAGACATGGTCCATGCTCACTAACCTGTCCCGTAAATGAATAGATGAAGATAATGTATTATAGACATAAATCCATCCAATTGAGAATTATAATATGCAATACTATGCAGTTACTACACATAACTTGGGTATTGATCCTGTTAAGGAATTACTCCCAAAGTACGCTTTCCATAGATACAGTCCAAGCATTGATCCCGTTCAGAGTTACCTCTACCTCAATACTGTTATTATATAAATTCAGGGTACTATATAGGTAGAGCCAAAATAGGCTTCCAATTGTCAATTCTAATGTTAGACATATGGGTTATGATAATGAATCTTAATATGAACATCTGTCCTTCAATTAATTAAATACAACAAGATTGTAAGTTAGGAGTAAGAATAAAATATATATGCATACCTTGAGAACATCTTGCTTTTGTAGTGCAGTTACCTCTTTGTTTGCAATACAGTTGCAATATGCATCAATATCGACAGTAGTTCTATTTAGAAGACATGATGATTTATTCAAACCGAGGACCATATCACCGTTGTTATAGTATAAAGCAACAAAAATACGAGGAGAATTGAGGATATGTGAAAGAACCCAAATCATTTTCAAATTCGAAATTGATATTTAAGTATGGTCGAAATTGTTGCAATCAATTAGGGAATTTGCAAGTCATCCTTGTCTTTATTTATACTATTCTATAACCACTATTAACCAGGTCAACCCACTCATTAATGAATCGAAATTGTATGCAATTAATGCAATGGCCTGATTTGTGGTGGGGACCTGAACTTTGTAATAAGAGAAGAAATATAGGGAGAAGTGGGTAAAGATTACCAAATGGCAGATTACTTCACTCACAAATTGGAGGAGAAAGAGCCAATTGATGTTGAGCCAATAGAAGTAGTACCCACTTGGAGGAACAACCGGAAATGAGTGGAAGGATTAGATAACTAGCTAGATAGATTCTTGATCTCAGAACGTCGACTGGAAATAGAAGGTCTTAGATCATGGACAGGTATTAGAGGCTCTTCAGATCATAGGCCAATTCAATTCCAGTTAGCCAAAGAAGGAAAGAAAACCCCCCCTCCCCTTACAAATTCAACTCCTACTAGCGAGCCAATGATGAATATTGGGATTTGGTAACTTGGAAATAGAAACATTTTCTGACAATGGAGGTTCGGCAATGAAAAATTTTCAAGACAACCTTGTAAACATTAAGAAGTTGACTCAAGATTAGACAAGGGGATGACAAATAAATATAAGGGTGCCCTAAAAGATATTGAAACAACACTGGAAAAGAGTTACAAGGGAAGTAGAAGAGGACCCTTCTCCAAAGAAGATTAAGGAGAGATAGAAGAGTTGGTGGAACAGAAGGGGAACCTTTTCAAATGGGATAAGCGGTGACAAAATGCGATAAGTGGTGACAAAAGAGCAGGGCAGCTTGGCTAAATCAGGGGGATGAATACAGAAGGCTCTTCTACAATTATGCTAACATGAGGAAGAATCTAAATACAATCTGGGAAATTAGCAATGCAAATGACGAAATGGTCAGGGTGTAAGGATATAGCAAATGAAGGTGTGAGACATTTCAAGGAATTATATAAAGAACCTCCAAGGGTCAATATTGCTGAATTTGTAGCAATTACATCTTGTCTTCCATGTTTTGTGAATCATGAACAAAACAATGAACTAATGGAGGAAGTCTCAAAGGAAAAGCTAAAATCGGTAGTCCACTCATTTCGAGGGGTAAGAGCCCGGGTCCAAATGGATGGCCTAGTGATGTCTTTTGCTTACAAGCAATCCCTGTTTATTGGATCTCGATGAGACTGCTTCCAAAATCTATCTCACTCAAGGAAGGTGTGTTTCAAATTTCTGTAAGAAGGGAAGAAAGAAAAAGGGATCCCATTGGTGAAATGGAAGAGGCTATCCAACTGAAGTCTAAAGGAGGATGGGGGGCTCAAAAACCCAAAATTGTTTTGCAAGGCCTGGCAACAAAATAGCTCTGGAAATTAAACTACGAAGGGTTATTCGCAGATAGTCGTGGTGAAAAAACATAGAGCCACAATCTGTTGAAGGCTGGAAATGAGACCCATTGAAAAGACATATAGATGGTTCAATTCGTTTGGAAAGCATTAGTGAACTCCTTTCCTTTTGTTGGTCACTATCTTGGTTGTAGGTGCAATGAATATAATATAATAATTTCTAGGAAAAATGAATATAATATATAGTAAATATAACTTATATAAGTAATTAAAGATAAATAAATTCTTTATATAAGTAATTAAATCTTAAATAAACACTTGTACTTTATATTTACTATTATATTATATTCATTATAGGAGGATTAGAAATGGTAGGAAAGTATTGTTGGGACTAGATCCATGGATAGGTGGAAAGGACATCTACAAACTATCTAATGACGAAGACAAAGCCTGAAAAATAAAGGCTTTCATTACCTTTCAAATGTATGCCACCCAGATGATGGGAATATGTGCACAGCAGGATGGAAAATAGGAGCAGAGTTAGACCTTGAGGGTAGGTAGGCTGAAGAATGGTCCAAGTTCAAACAAACTATGGTAAAAGGCCTCTTTCCACCTAAGGGACAAAGAGGATGAACGAGGGTGGACAGCCAACCCCTCTGAAGGGCACTACACTACAAAGTTGGGTTCCGTTGTTGCTTTCCCCCGAGCTGAGGAAGATGAGAAAAGATGGTGGTGGTCACATCTATGGAAAATTAAGCTCCTTTAAAAACATCAACTTTCTTGTGGCTTATCTTAACAAATAAAAAAATTGGCTTGGGATAATTTGCAAAGAAGATCATTTTGTAGTCCCAAAGTGTGTTTTTTGTACAAAGAAAGAGGAAAGATGGAATGAAAATTGAATTGGGAATAATATTAAGGAAGCATTGGAGAAGTCAATTGATGATTAAGAGGTAAGTGAACATCAAGCTCTCCCAGTTGTGGTAATTTGGACTATTTGGATCACTAGGAATAAAATATCTCCCAAGCTAAGTTACCAGGATTCAGATTCGGATCCGGATCTGGATACGGATCCATCAGATTTTTGAAAAACTAGGATCGAGATACAGCGAGGAAACAGCAAGTACAAATAATATAAAAATATTTTTATAATTTTTAGAAATAGAATTTATATAAAAAGTTAGATATAAAAATTTTAATTATATAATTTACATACTTATAAAGATATACATAACATCTTTGTTTTTTAAAGAAAAACTTCACATGATTGAAATCGGCAAGAGTGACCAATAACTTTGAGGAATATGACTAAATTACACCTTATAATTCTATTAGCAATATATCTTTTAAGAATGTTCCAACCGATTAAATTAACCTTTAATACTGAATACACCTAACATCTATCCTACTACTGTTGTTAAAAAGATAACCTAATATTAATAATGGATATAACTCTAATAAATATGTAAATGTGTATTATGCTTCAACATTAGGCTTCACTAACTTAAAATCAAAATTCAAAGCAGTGAGTACACAAGACCAGTGGCTGCCTATATAGCTTGGAAAATGGAATTACAGAAGGCAAGCTTTGAGTCAAAACTAAATTTGGCGAACAACTGCCAGCTGATTACTTTTCTGTGATTACTTTATGATAAAAGTAATGAAAGGCTCGTTGATAAGAGCCCAACAACAGGTGCTTATAAAGAGTTGAGACCCCATGTTCCGTTCCACCTTCCACTATTTTCTATCCGAAGGCAAAATTCTGACACAGATTTTAAATACACAATTAAACAGCTCGCTGATCCATAAAAAATCTTCAATTTCTGCTATTTAATCAGGTGAGTATTGTTAATATTACTGTATCGTGACACGAATATAACTATATCCAACAGAAATCGTGGCGCATTTATAACAAAACACAGCCGAAATTGCCTGAGTTTACTATTTTACATAGCTCTATAGCATCCAAGCATGTTGGGAGCCCATCCATCCTTTCCAGCGAACCCTTGCAAAGCAATAAGCACCCGTCCATAGAATTGTTCCCGTTGCCATGGATTCCAGATTCCGTTCTGATTATTCATGATTGCGGTCATTGTCGAAGGCAAACATGAAATCCAAGGACTCTTCAAGCAAATGAGCAATGGTCGGGTCATTATTTCGGCCAATTTTTTCAATTTTTAAACCCTCTTGAAGTTTGGAGTGGATCTCGGGCAGATCCTGGGTGGATCCGTACCTGATCTGAGGATCCACGGATCCATCAACCAGGGTGGACGGATTCGGTAACAGAGCTTCCAAGACATTGCTCTATCCCCCACTCAAGTTTTTCATATGATCAAATATACTTGTGATGATCTACCAAAACTAAAGACAAAAAATAAGCAAAGACAAATCTCTGAGCCTGAGGTTTCCATTAACAAAAGCAATCCTTGGGGTTATTTTGATGGAGCATCCAAGGGTAACCCAGATTCATGTGGAGCTGGAGGCTGCCTATACTTCTCTCATACATTGGATCTCCTTCTACTGTGATCTGGGGATAGGTACTAACGACATGGAAGAACTAAGAGCATCTTTCCTACTGTTGGCTTTGACAAAAAGACAAGGTATAGTATGAACTCCAAATTTTTTTGGGATTCAAAACTAGTGGTGGATTGGATAAATGAAGGCTACATAAGTCAAAATCCTCTCTTAAAGGATGGCATCCTACAAGTTCCCAAACTCAAGACTTTCTTCACAATGTTTTTTGGGGATTCAAAACTAGTGGTGAATCGGATCAATGAAGGCTACATAAGTCAAAATCTTCTCTTGAAGGATATCATCCTACAAGTTCTGAAACTCGAGACTTTCTTCTCATAATCCTCTTTCAAGCATACTCTTAGAGAAAACAATGCCATGGCAGATACACTCCCCAAGAGAGTTGTCAAATCTCAGGAACGAAATCTAATCTTAACATAATCTTGACAGAACATCAAGCTGGTGATGTCGCTTCTTTCCCTCTCAGACAAATTCAGATCTATCATGTTTTGTTTTTATATCTTTTTCTCCAATGTTGGGATCTGAACTTCTGGAAGTTTCCAATTGTTGTGATTTATTTTTGACAGATTGTCAAAAAGTTGATGGCTAACTGCCCAGGCTTTCTAACTTTTTCCTATAATACACTTTCTGGGATCTGGACTTCTGGAAGTCTCCAATTGTTGTGATTTGATTTTTGACAGATTGTCAAATAGTTGATGGCTAAAAGCCCAGGCTTGCTAAGTTTTTTCCTATAATTCTCCTTAGGATGATGACAATTTTGAATGCTTTGATGAAATCTCCTATGACTTCTACAAAACGTAGCATTACCTATTTCTTCTTGAAATGAAAAAAGATGAGTTTCTTTCAAGGAAAAAAATATATATAAACTTCTTATATTATATAATAATAATATATAAAGTTAAAAGGAAATACAAGCCACCTGGTACTCTACTAAGATTGAAAAAATGGAAAACTTTGGCCCGATTTTTTATGGAAACAATGAAATGAATGCCAATAAGGAGAAGAAAGAAAGATTTTCTTATAATGATTATAAAAGGTTTACTTTTGCATTATTAAAACTTGAAGGGACTATCCGAATAAAGGTTTTATCATTGTTATTGATCCATTTGAGATCGAAAATGACATCAATGTTCAATTAGCCAACCAATTAAACATTTCAAAGCTACCGAAAACTTATGTTTGGGTGGAAACTTGTATAAAATAAACGATTTGCAATTGACGATGGAGGATTATGTTTTAAAATCCCAGTTTAAAGTTTCATATATGTGGGATGATGACGCTATAATTCTGGGTTCGATGTGAATGGCAAGGTGCCCTTTTATAAACCTAAAGAAGAAATACGTGTTGTTTTGGCATATTAAAAATAAGATAATGTTGTATGGTTGTATGACTATACAATGAAGTCATGGACAAAATATAAATCAAAGGAGGTTATAGACAATGCGCTAGTTCAACAAGATTTCATAATTAAAATGAACTGCAGCAAGAAGAGCGAGAATGCAAGGAAAAGTTATAAATTTTTGACAAAGTTTTGTGATGAAAAGATAAAGAATTTTTTAGTTGAAGAGCCAAAAAAAAACTTTGCTTAATGAAGTCAAACAATTAAAACAAAATAAAATGTCAAAGTCAAAAGTCTTAAAGCAATTCGATAGAGCTACAAACTAGATCAAATTTGTAGAACAAATGACACCGCTAACGAAATTAGAAACAAATTAATACACACACACACACATATATAGTCCATAATTTCATATAATCGGATATAATATGTATTGTACAATTTATAGCAATGAAAAATTGCATTTGCATTGTCCAACATAACAAGATTGAAGAACCAAAAAGAATGTTGAAAACTAAAACAAGATCAAAAATTCTAAGTCCCCTCTTCCCAGAAGAATATACTTACAATGTACAGCACATGCTATATGTTTTCAAGTTTTAATTGACAAAAAGTGTTTCTTGAAACACAAGAAACATCCCAAGAAACAGTCCCAAAATGACCTAGCAAACAACACATTTCTACCATTTTTGTTACAAAATGATATAAATTAAAGATGCTTTCGGCTATTTCCATTTTGGGGGCATTTTCTATAGAAATGGCACTAGGTTATACCATTTCTAGAGACATGGTACAAACTCGATTAGAAATGAGAAGCCTAGCATGGGAAATACATCAAAGATGATGGCATTTAAATAATGGAACAGCCCATTAAAGGCAACTGTCACTTTAAAGTTTAAGTATCTGATTTACAAGAAAAGAAATATGTTGATTGTAAAGTGGCAATTTCATTTTTATTCATCACCCCCTTTCTATTTGATCACAAACAAAACAAGTGCGCGTGTGACACCAAATCATGTTGCAATGCTCTTCGATTTTGAATTGCAAATTCAAAACTACAAAGGTTGGTGATCAATCAAGATAATAGCTTATTTGTCCATGAAATGTTGCTAGTACTCGAGTACTTGACCAATGCATAAAACTCCATTTCATGTTTTACAACATAGCCTTTGAGATCACCCTTTTCACTGATGAATTCTCCCTTCTTTACCAAAAATCCCAATGCAAATTGAGAGACATTGCCCTCAACCTCAAAAAATATATCAACCTAGATCCATCCTAACCTCATATCTCTCAAGCACCTAGAGGGATGAAATCCCTCATAGTGCAAACCTTTCCTCGTTTTTGCACTCTAAAAACAATTTGCCCTCCCGGGATTTGATCGCTTTCGGCACATGATAGACTCGGTGTAACTTGTAAGATGGATATACGCTAGTATTTATATATGTATGGTTTATCTTTATATTTTCTTGATAACAAAATAGGGGCCTTATATATTATTGTTCTTATTTTATATTTTTCAAGGAATATTTCACACCGATATACGCCCCATTAGCTTTACGAACAAAGATGCACATCTCCCCCGTACTAGGTTGTTGAATGTGCCTCTTGACACAATCAAAAAGAAAATCATAGAGCTAACCCATCTTTTAGGCCTTCAAATGCTTTATTTTGGGTCCTCATATAAATTCAACATTACCTTTAGTGAGTCAATGTAAAGGTTATCCAATTGTGGAGAAACAATGGAAGCATTGAAGTAAATGATTCACAAAAACCTTGAACTACATGGGAGTCTTATGTGTGGATCATTCTTTTGGAATAACTTTCTTGGGATTTGTATCGATTCCATAACAATCTATTTGAAAATAAAAAGAAAAGAAGATCAAATACGGAAGAATGATCAAAGAAACATTTATTGAGCTTGAATTTCAATTCATATTGCTACATGAGATTGAGAACAATTAGTACATGTTGTAAATGAACCTTCAAGATCTTGTTGATGATTAAGACATTACAAAAATACGTAATTGCAAGCTTCACAAAACTAAGAATTTAAAATTAAGTCATTGAATATCTCAAAATAGCTTCTATAATTATAAATGTTCTACTCCGCATTAGTAAGATTCACAACAATACTCAATGCATCCACCAATAAAAAAGGAACGATCAACCACTCATAAAGCACTAATTGGATGTTCAGAATTGTTATGCATGCATCTTAGAGCTCCATTCATACTCGATGGAACCCAAATGCAAGTTATATCTTACAAAAAAAATATACCATGAAATTGAGGAATGTCTTCACTTGAAGAAAACAAATGTTGGGTCTCGATGAAGTTAAGTGTTGTTGACCATGCATGAGTACCATTCATCATCCCTTTCTAAACAAGCTAGAGATCCATAAGGAAAAATGTTAGGTTGAATTTTTCCTTTGATTAGTGAATTGCCTCTACAACTCTTCACTCTCTATTATGGATGTCCTAAAAATCGATCAATGGTGTCGGTCCAAGAAAGATATAAATTGCATGTGTATGGCCCTAAGTAGAGGAAGGTCCTTAAGCTCTTCAAATACATGATTATACGAGGCAATAATGTCCCTTACACTAGGAAGTGCAATAAGTGATACTAAGCTATGGGGCTGCCCTAGGCTATTCTAAAAGCATAACAAAAGAAATGCATGAGAAAGCATAATAAAAAAAGAAATACATGAAAAGTGAAATAAAGATCTATAAAATGTCCATACGACAATATGAGGATGTAGAGCATGAGAAGAAGGAAGTATTTATCGCACCAATATACTGTCTAATGAGGCCCTAAGAAGGCACCAATATATTGTTTAATGATAGCATCTAGATAATGGCAAACGATGAGAGGGCCTCGCTAGGTAACCCTACAAGGAGAATGGAGCGATGAGTCTCGACTCTCCAAATACTGAAGGCCGAAGGAAAAAACCTCATTATATGTGCCTCCTCAAATTGGATCGTCAATCCAATCCTATGTTTTGGACGAACACTCCTTTGGGCCCCCTTGGGGAAAACTCAATCAACCCCAAAGAAAGACATTGAAAATGGTCCCGCCAATCTAGTCCATGTTGTGCCAAGCACCCTATGATATACCCATCACTTAGTGCCCTAGGTGCTAATGTACACTAGAAGTCACAAGTAATTAACGTGACAATGCGATATCTAAAGAAAATTTGTAAGGCCTATTGTACGCAAGTCACAATAACTAATGTACACTAGAAGTCACAAGTAATTAATGTGACAATGTGATATCTGAAGAAAATTTGTAAGGCCTATTGTCCCACCAACCTGGTCCATGTTGTGCCAAGCACCCTGTGATATACCCATCACTTAGTGCCCTAGGTGTTAATGTACACTAGAAGTCACAAGTAATTTATGTGACAATGTGATATCTAAAGAAAATTTGCAAGGCCTATTGTACGCAAGTCATTCCTTCATGCATGTAAAGACCCAGACACCTCTTATTAGGGTATCGAATGAAAGTGGAGAGAAACCTCACTAAGTCGTGAAATATGAAGTGATGGTATCATTGACTATAACACTCAATGGGGAAAGAACTAGAGCAAGTCTCTACTATCAAGCCATTCCTCCTAGGAACACGATTCAAAACTTAAAAGGCAAAACCCCAAAAGCCATATCAAAACTTTGTCAAGCAAAAGAGAATTGCAACAAAGGTTGCTCAATTGTGTTAAGCCGCACAACAGGTGGCATTAGTTCTTAAGCCCAAAATGAAAGACAACATTGCATCTAAGTTGGCAAAGGAGTGACACGAAGGGATGGAGTTGTTTCATCAGTTGGTTCTTGCTCTGAAAGAGAGACTTTCTGCAAAAATTTAAGAGTAATGACCAATGTTAATGTTGAACCCAATAACAACAAAAAAACCTAAACTTGCTCCTATAAAGGTAAGATACTATCTAGAAGCAACAAAAGATGGTGAATGTTGTTACACACAAAATTCAAATGTACTAGAGATAAAAGATGCCATGTTCTCCCCCTATTGTTTATGCTTAGCAAATCAACTCAAGGCTTACACTTTAGGTAGAATGAAGGATACAATTGTTGATCTAAACGCACTAAAAAGACCTGAAAATTTTGAGTTAGCAGAATAAGTAGATAAGGAAAATGCTTACCTTGCCTTGAATAGTAGTAAGTTTACAAGGGAGTCCAAAGCCAATATTTGATTTGAGATAAACAAGATGAATTTTAAAGCAAATGGGAAATAGCTAGTTGTTAAATAAGCTTAGATTTCATGGTCACCTTTGCAACAACAAGTTGTTTTTCCAAGAGTTCAATTTCAAGATTGTGGTCTATTACAACAAAATCTAGCACCCATTATGATGTAAATTCCCAAGCATCAAAGAGATAGTCTTGTGCAACTCAGGAAGACTACCCAATATCACCACAATAGCTCTTCCTCTCACTTTTGGTTGGCTCTTCTCCAAGTCAAGGGGGGATTCCCTAAGGATACAATTGCTAAGGCTATAAAGTGGAGGCACAAGGTGATTTAGTGAAGAGTAAGCCTAAGCAAAACAAGTAAGTAAATGGTGTGAAAACAAAAGATGAAGGTGAAAAACCCCAAGACCATGTGCCTAATCAAACCTTGGGAAAAATGGAGTCAAGGAAATACGGATTTAGGAGGGGGAGTGCATGAATATGTAAGGTATTTAAATGAGAGCTGATTTGCCACAAAAGAACCTTAGCTTACTAAAAATTATTATAAAAAATTAACTTTGGAGAGCTAGGATTGCCACTCATTACCTTAGTTATGGAGGTGATGTTATATTGATTCTAACAACTGGTTTCGATAGGTGCAAGATAAACATAACATCAATAAGCATAAGAGGGATTGCATCCCCACATTACACCATCCAAATTACAGATACTCGATTATTAGGCTTCCATAAAAGTTACAAGGGTTTCCTACAATAAACATGTGAAAAATAAGTCGCACACATGAAAACCTCACATAAGACAGATGATATACCCCCAAACTTCCATAAAGCTCCAAGCATATAATGTACAAATATAGCCGAAGGGAAGGGCTCCTCAATACCCAAAGTCTCAACAACCATTACAATGGAGAGAGCTCCTCTTTATAGAGGGAGTCTCTTCTCTCTTACAATAAAAAGATTATTTTCCTCCAACTAACTCCATGACAAGTCAAAGAAATAGTATTAAAATGGAGTAGATAAATCCCTCCTCAATCCATGATTGACCATGTCAAGCTATGTGGACATTAGCCTCTTCAAGATAACTTGCCCTTATCCAAAAATGGGAAAAAAAATTACATCAAAAGTTTCCAAGGGAGGGCATAAGACTAAAAATAGGCATGATAACCAAGTCAACATGCTATAGGTCCACATAGAATGCAACCTCCAAGATGCATGCATGCAAAAATATAAGAAAATAACTTCAACATAGGAGGATGTGCTCCAAGGTCTAGCTAGAAGAGCTCACTAAGTGTGCCCTCTAAGATGCATGAGAGATAAAAACAATAAAATAATCCTCCTAGGAGAATGCTCCATAACAACCACCCCAAAAATAGCAAATGGTCCACACCACATGTGTGAATCCCAAAGCAACCAACTACATGGATGAATGTGCAAAGTGCCAACTAGATGGAGCGCTCCCCAAGAAAAGATGTGGTCAAACCCCAAAATAGCAAGTGGAATATCTCCACAAGTGCACCCTCCAAGATAATGATCAAAGAATAGAAAGAAGACCAAGCAAGAGCATGCAAAGTGACACACGTGTGGGCCTCCAAATATTTCACACGCTCCTCAATAAAACTACTCCATAACCACCCCCAGCAAAATAATATATGTGTCAAATCCACGAGGTGAGGGCGCTCTCCAATAGATGTCAAAAGATGCCAAGTGTAGCTGAAATATCCATGCAATAATGATGAGAGAGCTCCTAGGAGAGATTCACCCTAGAAAATTAGGCCATGTATGATGTAGCTACCTCATCCACCATCAAATATAAAATAATCTCCATGTGAAATGCCCCTAGGAAGAAGTGTCAAAGTGGTTTAGGATCCATCAAAACATGTGCCAAACCATGTGTTGTTTCCAAAACCATCAACTAGCTCCCAATACCATGTGCACAAGAGGAAGGCGACCTAGAGAAGAGTGCCAAGGTGGCTAAACTCATCAATATAATACTAAAATACTCCTCCATATGCCATGTCATAACGATGTCCTACCAACCAAAGAAGGTGCACCATAGAGAAGTGTGCCAACTCTCTAATCATGGTAAAATAATGCATGCAAATCTTGACAACTATGCCCACGAGAGTAGCGCTCCTTCCAAACCCTAAGTCTCCTCCAAATAAACCCCTCCAAGTGCGAACAACTACCAAGTGAAGTAGAGCGCTCATAACTTAATTTGGATAAAATAAATTAAATTAACAATTGAATGGTTAAATCAACCTAAACATGTGTGCACAAACGTTAATGCTCTAATACAATCATAGTCCAACCTCCTAATAGTCACCAATTGATTAAATCAAAATGAACATGTGTGACAATAGAAGGGGTGCACTCCAACAAGTGTTGTACCATGCAAATAAGTTCTCCCTAGAAATAATCCCACCATGATAACAACATAATCATAAAATAGAAACTCAACCTAGGATTGAACCTAGGGCACACCACCAAAGGACTATGACATAATTAACACCTCATCAAACCTTAGAAAAGGCTTGAGTAACCCCCCCCCACCTAACTCAAACTTAGGAAAAATTAGATCAACATGGGTACTAACATCATCAAATACATTCTATCTAGGTGGTGTCTAGCAAATGTTACAATGTTAAGTCATATCACCTAGGGAAATCTCACCAAAGCAAAGTGCACTACCACAGCATGCATCTTCCAACCATACCAACCATCATAAAAGAAGGGGGCAATATAAAATGATAACCCTTCCAATCATCAAGTAAGTCCCCACCAGACATCCAACACATGAGGACCATGTAGAACACCCCCTCCTAGTGACACAAATAGTACAACGTCGTCACATATAGTCACTAGCAAACTCCAACAACATCGTGAAACATTTACCTCCTAACACCATCATCTAACCCCTTGGGAAGCTAGAACCATCATCCATGAACAAGATGTTGCACATCCAAGATAAACAAATATACCAAAACCACACCATGATGAGATATCATGCTCCATAACCATCAAATGTGAAAACAAGGGGTGATCAACAAGGCAAGCACATGTGAGAAGACCACCAAACCAATAAGCATAATCATCCCAACCAAGGAGAAGTGAAACTCCCCCAACCAAAGACCTCCATCAAATAATTCGATATCGTGAAGAGAAAGGGATCCATGGAGATGTATCACCCCAAGTAGGTCCAATACTCTAAGACACCAACTGCAAATCTTCATCAATGTGATGAAAATCACAATGTGGAACTTCATACAATATTAGGTGTGTCATGGTTAAGATAAGGAAACATTATGTGGGCCCAAATCATCTGTCATGCATATATTCCAGAGAATATGTGCAAGAATTGGATGACAATCTACTAGATGCAATACCAAACTAGTTGAAGAAGATCGCAAAGATTCTTAGAATTGGATGACAATCTACAAGATGCAATACCAAACTAGTTGAAGAAGATCGCAAAGATTCTTACTTCGAGGGCATCACAAACCCACTATATTGTGGCGCAAAAGAAATAGTTGGTTGTTACAAAAAGACCTTAAGAGCTCATTCAAGGACAATTGTACATGATGGGGACCAATGAAATTTTGTGACATTGCATATTGGATTGTGAACATCAACGTGAAGCAATTCTTAAAAACCTAAGATGGAGTCAAAAGTGGCTACTAATTTAGCAACAAGACTACAAGGAAACTATTACAAGCAAGTTTGTGGTGGGCATACATGTTTCTAGATGCTAATAAACATGCTAAAAGTTGTGAAATGTGTCGAAGGATACAAAAGTTGTCCCAAAAAGATGAGATTATGTAAGCTTTACCGTTAGCACAACCACCCTTTAAGAAATGGGTATTGACTTTGTCAAAGTAATATCTTTTAAAACTCAATGAAGTGATGCAAGATTGATAATCACTAGGATAAGTTAAAAATTGTCCCACAAAGATGAGATTTCAAATTGGGCTATTAACTTTGCCGAATCGATTTCTTATAAAACTCGAAGTGATGCGCTAATTGATAATCACTAGGACAAGTTATGTCACCAAGTGAGTGAAAGTAGTGCTTACACGTGATTGTACTGCTCAAGTGAATACCAAGCTTTTGTACGAAAAAACATCACAACAAGGTATGGGTGTCCAAAGAGTCTCACCAACAAGCAAGTTTTTTGTGAGTCAAACAATGGAAGTGTTAACCAAAGAATTCATGATAAATCATCGTTGAAGCACAACGTACCACCAACATGCATTGGTAAGATTGAAGCCATTAACAAGATTTTGGAAACTAATCTAACAAAAGTTTGCAATGTGAGTTGCAACAACTAGGATGAATTAGTTCCAACAATGTTATGGAGGCTAGCAAAAATCCACATTTAGTATATTCAACAATCCTTTCCAACTAGTGCTTGATCTTGAAGTTGTTTTTTTTCAATTGAATTTATTGTGCCAAAACTTTGATTGCAATTGCAACGAGCTTGGATGATATAGAGTCTCTGCAATGACATCTTTAAGGCAAAGAAAGGTTCGAAGAAACCAAGATGATGGCCAACTAGAACTAGCTAGTCAAGAAGAGAAGAGACAAAGCCTAGCACATCATACACATCAAGAATAAGATTTTGTGGATTGGCTAGAAGGTTTTGATGTATGACAACAAATACTTCAAGAATTCAGGAAATCTAAAGATTGAATGGTTGGGTCCATACATCATTGAAGCTCTCTTTTGGATGACAACTTTGTCAAACTGAAGACTCTTACAAGGCAAATGTCGAAAGGATATATCAATGGTACCCTCTCAAACCTTTTTACAATTGAGAATTGAAATTAGTTGATGTAGTTAAAAGATAAGTTAATGTAGATGTTATTTCAATTTCTTGGGACATTTAAGGAGTAAGTGTAACTTTAGGAGTATGTTTCTTTTTAATAAGTTGATGTGTTGTTTTTCAAAAGCTTAAGAAGTTATCAAATTGCAAATAGGTGTTGTTTCTTCAAATCAATTGCAATCACATTTTAGCATTGGCTCAGTCATAATGAATATGTCACAAAGACTGTATAAAAGTAGGAACTTACACTAGTGACGAGTTTGCCAGGTGTCAAGCACTTGGCTTTTCATCTTGTGGCCCAAATTCTTCAAAGATTTGTTTAAATGGAAGCTTAGTGTGATATTTTGAAATTCAAGATTAGTGTTCTCAAGATCTTGCAACTGAAGAAGGGCAAGGAGCAACCAAACACACCAACAAAAACCACAACAAAAGTTCAATATTATCTCTTCACTTTATGAGTGACTTACAAAGTTCAAGACGTTGATTATTGCAATGAAAGGCAACATTGTCCATACTCCTAGGTTGCGAGTTCTAGAAGCTTAATGGTTCCTTCAAAGTCCAAGTAGAAGGAAAATTAATGTAAAACATCGAGAGCTACATTTTGTCGGAGTATAATCATCAAAAGTTGAAGTCTTGTGATTGTCCCATTTGGAACCTACAAAGACATTGAAGTGCACAACATCAAATTTCTACTCAATCAAGTGCACAAGACAGTCCCCATTTTGGAACATTATAACATTACAACATTTCAGAGTGTTATGCCTACCCGAGTAGCCAGATAGGGGTGACAAAGAGTTCGGGAGATACCGAGGGGTTTATTTGGGCCCGACTTGCATTGTTCATCATCAGGATCCATTCCGCACAGCTTGGCTTTGGTTTCATTGCATTCCGACGATTTCCGTAATTTTGAGTTATTATGGATCATATCTTAATTAAATTCACTAAGAAGGTCATAATGGGCATATTACTTGGATTAGTGTGATAGCTCATCAGAATCGAGAAAAAGAGCACTACAGGATAAGATGGTGAGAAGTGACTTTCAGTGGATGGAGAAGCCATAAGGATGGATAAATCACTTTTTAGAGGTAAAATGGTTAGAAGTGACTTTCAGTGGCCTGAGAAGCTATAAGGATGGATAACCACTTTTTAGAGGTAAAATGCTAATTAATTAATTAATTAAGGATTTAATCAAGGAATAATAAAATAAAGTAAAAGTCACTTGGAGGGAAGAAGTCAAAGTGAATTAGGGTTTCAAAGAATGATTTTAGGTCTTGGAAGCTTGAATTAGGTTTTCAAATTGTGGATTTAGGATTTTGGAAAGCTATAAAGGAAGGGTCAACGTAATCTAATTCATCATTATGCATTATGACTTGTCATTGAAGAGAAGGTACATCCTCGAGAGATAGTTCAGTGCATTCCGTGAGGAAGACACCAGTTATTGATTTCGTGTTGAAAGACACACCCTAGTCACCGAGAAGATCACCCAGTCACCGAGAAGATCATCCGTGTCTCCATCATTCTTCTTTGATTCCGTAGTGCTCCCATATTTCGTGTATTATCTTAGTTGCTTATTTGTATTCCGCTAAGATCCTTTGTCTTTGATCTAAATGAGTGTTGTTATTTTGCCCAACAAGCAGCTTTCGTTTATTTATACGCCGCTAAGATCCTTTGTACAAGCTGATTCAGTCGAGTATTACCGGCCATTCAAATCAAGATTCGGCCATTTTGTAATCCAACAGATATCATAATACAAACTCTTTGGTGTACCCATGTTGTTGGCGCTATTATCTAGCGCTGATCATTTATATGTTGTAAACCTTTGATCCTACACACACATTAGCAAGCTTTCCTAGACTAGCCAAGTCAAAACATTAAGTTGGTATCAAAGCTTGGCTTTTCCGCCAAATTTTAAGTAAAACCGAGCAAGGATGTAGATACATCACAATGGATTGACAGGGAGTACGTGATGGAGCCTACACCCATTAGAGGTAGGGAGCTGCTATGGCAATTGCAAAGTTCCTTGGAAGCCAGATCACAGATGCAGGGTAAAGGGAAGGTGCACATTGAGGTGCACCATGACAATGAGGATGAAGAGATGTATGTGAATGCAACCATAGATGACTATTTAGAGCAGTCCGATAAGGATAGTGAGTCTTGTGCATCCGAGGGATAGTTGGAGGGACAAGATGATATCACATATCCTTCATCTCCCCCATCAAGTAATGCTGATGACTCAACACTTCAACATAGTGGCGGACACTGGTGAGGATTCATATGTGTTGGCACTTAAACACGATGAGCTTAGGAGGTTGGATGACCCACCGTTGGGTGTAGACATGGATTCCAGGAAGTCGTGTATGGAGTATGATGAGCTTCCTATGATGAATGAACCACATTTTCATCTTCTCAATCACTCCATGTTATTACCGACATTACGAGGATACTGGGTCGGTATCTCATATGGTAGAGGAGCCTTGTGGGGATTGTACACAAGGAACATATGGATCCGCAGACCCAGGAGGAGAGTAAGCGGTTTGGAGATATTGACCTTACACATACCTATCACAGGCAGGGAGAGTGAATCACCACTCTTGGAGATTTTGTTGATGGACCAGCCAGGAGAGCTTAATGTACTGTCAGGGACACTCAATTCCGTGGATCGATCTACGCTGATGAATATGCACTCTTTATTGGTCGGAATGACCATAGTACATGTCTGGACACATATGTATTGGATCCAGGCATAGATGATATTATTAGGGTGAGTACACAAAGGGATACAACCGCACATGCTGCCAAGGGTGCATTCAAATAGGGGCCACGGGCCAGTGATGCAGCAGCATGCAGGAGAACCTCAAGAGATAATGGGACAAAGGCGCTTTAGCGTCTTAGTATTTTGAGGAGGTGTTGTTAGATTCCACGTTGACACTAGCGCGAGAGGTATGAGGTGGAGCACCTCGCCAGGATTGTGACCAAGTCACCGGCCATCTATGCGATTGAGTATCGCGAGGGCATGATCATGGCAGTGACTAGATGCATTGATGATACATGCATTGGTGGTAGGTTATTGTTGGAGGGCCTTGATGGCACAGGATAGTTTAGATGGGGACTTGTCATTGATGACTTCATACACTCAGGGAGAGAGTAACTATGATAAGGGTTGACTACTAGAACCAGCAGTTGTTGATGGATAGGGATTACCTATTGGAGGTTGGCAAGATGTATCACAGGGCATTGAGGGAGCAGGAGGTTGAGGTGGACCGACTCACTCATGAGTTGGTGAGAACACAGAGATTCTTGGAAGGCACACAGAAAACCCTTCAGGAATCAAAGTCCAGATCAGAGGAGCTCCTTGAGGAAACTAGACAAAAATCCACTACACCTATTTTAGCAGAGTCAGATATCCCTCAGCCACATTGCGAGAGGATTTTGGTGGTTTAGCAGTGGAGCACCAGTTGAGGGAGGAGCATGAGGAGTACCCAGGATCACTGATGAGTATGGAGAGATATGATCCAGAGATGCATGAGGATATCCATATGTCACGGGGACCACCCTTCACAAGGGGTGGTGAGACAGTTGGGCACACATGTACACATGGGGATTCCAGAGCTAGGGGCAGTTTTGAGGATACTTCCATTTATGTTCCAAGATTGGTTGACCTTCATGTAGAGGATGACCACGTAGTACACCCAGGATCCATGATGTTGCAGGGGTATACAGGAGATCACATGAGTATGCAGGGGCACACAATGATGAGTGGTAATTCACAGAGACATACAGAAGTGTACAGTGGGATTCAGGGGGACGCACTGGATGGCAGGGAGGAGATGTACTCAGTAGAGCATGGAGATTCCTCTCCCTTGCAGCAGTATACAGATCTGGGAGATCACCTTCACCGTAGAAGCAGTTGCGTAAGTGATTATGGATGGAGAATGATTGACCCACAGTTGGTAGAGATACCTACTGTTGTACCCAATGGTTGGTGTTCAGTGATGAGTATAGGTGATTATTTACCATGGGTGTCGATGGACGAGCTTTTGGTTAAGACCTTTGGATTGACCAAAGCATATGCTACTTTCCAGTCCTACAGTTGGTTGCAGATATTTATGATGGCCTTTCCCGATACTTTCATCATTGATAGCAGCACAGGGGGAGATAGACAGTGGCAGGGGGCATGGAGAGTTGGTAGGCCGAGACCACCTAACAGGAGTGTCTTGATTGCATACATCGAGATAGGGGTGGATCATCAGGCACAGACAGTTGAGGCCTTGGGCATGATGGAGAGTATACTAGGCCATGGGACAAAGGATATCTCAGAGGTTGCTACATATTCAGACTCTTATTGGGATGAGGGTGGAGTGATTTGGACAGTTATTGGTAGGGCACATCAACAGTTAGTGGGGATTGGATGTGATGAACTTCCAAATTTGACATGGGATCCAGGAGTCCATTTGGGCAATAGTTTGTTTCATCTTATGAGGATCCAGGAGTGGAGGATCCAGAATGGATACTTTGATCAGACAGTCATGATCAGAGTAGAGCAGCATCAGCATGATGGTCCCTGTCAGAGACTAGCATGGGACCCTGGGATTACAGGGTTGGGCATTTCATTGATTGGTGGAGACGAGTGGACCTTTGCAAGGGGAAGTCAGCTTGATTTTCCATTGAATTTCAGTATTGGGGAGAGCACATCATTGGTTGGTGATTCGTTGAGGTCTTGTAGTACCTCACTATGGCAACAACATGTTCAATCGGTGGGGGGCCATGTTGGGTTTGGTATGGTCTGGTAGGACAGACTCATTTCGGTTTGAGACCGTGTGTTATTTGCAAGAGACTCATGGTAGTGATATGCTACAGGATTATATCTCACGAAGCATTGCAGTTCATACTTTGATATGGGATCCGGGGATTGGAATGCTTGGTAGTTCAGCGTTTGATGGAGTTGAGTTTAGAGTAGAGTGGTTGCTCGGGGAGTTGACTGAGATTCTTTGGCCATTGATCATTCTACTCATCAGGAGCATGTGGGTGTCATGCGTGGTGAGCACTTGCAGAGACCACATCTTGAGGGGAGTCTACCTTGTGTCACACAGGCGGATATGGGACCCTGGTATCATATGTAGTTGGATTTAGTTATTGCTTGAGGACAAGCAATCTTCCGGCAGGGAGGACTGTAATGTCCCCATTTTGGGACATTATACCATTACAACATTTCAGAGTGTTATGCCTACCCGAGTAGCCAAATAGGGGTGACAGAGAGTTTGGGAGATACTGAGGGGTTTAATTGGGCCCGACTTGCATTGTTCATCATCAAGATCCATTCTGCACAGCTTGGCTTTGGTTTCGTTGCATTCCGAGGATTTCCGTAATTTTGAGTTATTATGGGTCATATCTTAATTAAATTCACTAAGAAGGTCATAATGGGCATATTACTTGGAAAAACCTCTTAGTGTGATAGCTCATCAGAATCGGGAAGAAGAGCACTAAAGGATAAGATGGTGAGAAGTGACTTTCAGTGGCTAGAGAAGCCATAAGGATGGATAAATCACTTTTTAGAGGTAAAATGGTTAATTAATTAATTAAGTGATTTGATCAAGGAATAATAAAATAAAGTAACAGTCACTTGGAGGGAAGAAGTCGACCGTGAATTAGGGTTCCAGCAATGATTTAGGGTTTTGGAAGTCAACAATGAATTAGGGTTTCAACAGGGATTTAGGGTTTTGGAAAGCTATAAAGGAAGGGTCAGCGACCTAATTCATCATTATGCAAATTATGACTTGTCATTGAGGAGAAGAGGCGCATCTCAGGAGAGATAGTTCAGTGTATTCTAGGAGGAAGACACCAGTTCGCTGATTTCAGTGTTGAAAGACACACCCTAGTCACCGGGAAGATCATCCAAGTCTTCCATCATTCTTCATTGATTCCACAGTGCTCCCATATTCCGGGTATTATCTTTTAGTTGCTTATTTGTATTCCAGCTAAGATCCTTTTGTCTTTTGATCTAGCCGAGTGTTGTTATTTTATTCAACCGCAGTTGCTTATTTATATGCCGGTTAAGATCCTTTGTATGTTGATCTAGTCGAGTATTATCAGTTATTCAGCCGCATTCGACCATTTTGTAATCCACAGAGATATCATAATACAAACTTTGCAGTCCTTTGTTGCATTTATTATTTGTATGATCATTTATATGTTGTAAACCTTTGATCCTACACACACATTAGCAACGTTTCCTAGACTAGCCAAGTCAGGAACATTACAATTTTGTCAGAGTATAATCATCAAAAGTTGAAGTCTTGTGATTGTCCCATTTGGAACCTACAAAGACATTGAAGTGCACAACATCAAATTTCTACTCAATCAAGTGCACGAGACAGTGATTTACTTGGAAGAACCTAGGTAGCCAAGGTGCATGGGTGCAAGGGAAGATGAGCGTATGGATGGTCCAGTTTTCAAATTTTGGTGCAAAGGGGGTGCATCACTTACACAAACATATTTATATAAAAATGTTATAAACATGTTCAAAAGGTTAAAATTGGGAAAGAGTAAAATATAGAACCAAGAACTTAAAAATGTAAAAGTTTTAATTAAAATTTAGAACAATATTACTTATGATAATGACAATGCCACAATTGCAATTCCATTTTGACATTCATGGTTTAATTTTTAAAATTTTAGATTCGATGATTCAAACTTCAAAACTTTAGTCATGCATTTAGATTTATAGATAACTAGGAAACATGCTCAATGGCATTTATTCATAGACATAATCACTCGCACCTAACTGGTAACAACTCTTGGGGAAACCCACCAGGTACTTCCCTTCATTTCAAGGATGGTGCCCAGGGTAAACCAGATTTTGTAGAAAGTCGAGGCTTTTTCGATAGCGTGCTCATTTAAGAGCCAAACATGTCACTTACGAGAATTGAACCTGGGTGGGGGTGAAAACACCCCTCAAAACAAACCACTCAGGCTAAACCCAATTGACAATTGGTCACTAATTACTATTAGTAATACCAGCAATTAAGTTTTAGTCATGCCAAGATGCTTTGTAACACATCGTTGTCAAGTTGTGGTTCATATATGTTGGGTTTGTAACCATGGGTAGCTCCACAAGACCATCTAATTGGATCTCATTTTCCACACATATATCATCTATAGATTGATCCCATTTCTTAGGAATTTCCTTATACCTTGGCTCTTTCCAAGCAAGAGGACCCAATTTTTCTCCATTCTTAGATCCCAATCAATTTATCTTCGTCAAATGAATAAAACTGTTAAGTACCATAACTCCTCGTATAGGATGATGCACTAGCTACTTGTGAGACTAACCATATAGCAAATACTACTAGTTCTTGGGCATGCACACCATGAATTTGCCACCAATGTATTTCATCTTTGACACAATGCCCATCACACAAAACCTCAATTGTGCCAAACTCACATCACCCACATGAAATTTGGACAAATCAAGTTTGAATAAGGGATGCTTCTCCTTAATCTAAACTAGCATAGATCCATCTTTTCTTAACCCCAAATCTATTAAGCATTGAGAAGGATAAAAATCCATGGTGCAAACCTCTCGCTACTTAAAAGACCCAAAGGTTAAGATGAATCTACCTTGGATAAAAGAAATAAATGATTAACTTTTCTTTATTGTTGTAACGAATCCTTCATGACGTGTCAAACACTTGAAGGAGGCCTCTTCTTTGTTTACTCAAATCATACCATTTTGGAGTCAAGGGTCATAGCCTATAGTTATAATGGTGGTTTATTCATGTAACCACATGAGATAACCTCAAAGCTACTGATTACAAGGTCACCCCCCACCCCTCATGGTTACAATATACAGGTCAGTTTGTGGGTTGCATGCACCCTAGCTACACAAGGAAGAACCCATTGTTATATCAATATTCATTTCATGAGCTTAAATAGCTATTAGTTGAAGTGGGATACACTTCAAGTATCTTACACAAGTTGCCTGCAACCAGGACGATAGAGGCATCAACATTTAAGCCATTTGCAACCCTATTGTTCAATTCACAACCAAACTAATTTTGGCCATTTCCAACCTTGTTCAATTTGCAGCCAAGCTAATTTTGACCAAACTATTGCACAAATAGGAAGGCCAAAACAATTGCAATAGCAGTAGCTATAGTAGAAAGATGCATAAAAGGAGAAAGACTCACTAAGTGCAACCACCTAACAGCAGATTTCTACAGTACTATGAGGATTCTTTTGAGAAGGGTATGCTTTTCAAGTCTACTAATGATGTTTGCAATATGCTATCGATAGCCCCCAACGATTCAAATGATTGTTGCTTTGTAGCCACAATCTTCACTACGGAAATTGTATTCTATAAAAACAGTCTTAAAGAGCCATGATCTTCACCAGGGAAGTTATATTCCTATAAGAGTTGTCTCAGAGAGCCACTAGGTGACATACATTTGACTTGCAAGGCTACCAATACCACATTGCAAACATCATTAGCAAGCTTGAAAGGTTATAATAGAAAGATGTGTAAAAGGAGAAAGACTCGATTATTGCAAACACCTTGCAACAAATTTTCTAGAACTGTGAGGGGCCTTTCATGAAGGGTAAACCTGTCAAGTCTGCTAATGATGTTTACAATATGGTATTTCTAGGCCCCACAAGTCAAGTGGTTGTCACTCATTGCCTCTCTAAGACAAATTTTACGAGAATACAACTTTCTTAGTGAAGATCGCAATCACAAAGCCTATGAGAGATTATTTGAGGGTTGGTTTCATAAATGAAGAAGGTCGTTGCCATGCAAACAAGAATTCCTCCGACCTTGGTAGAAGAAGGATACAATATCAGAGTTTCTTTTGTTATAACTCCACAATCCTATCAGTTGAATTGAAGCCTAGTGTTCCAATGGAGGCATGTGATTTACCCTTCAAAATTTTGGAAGAAGACATTGCTCATTAGTTGGAGCATTAAGTCTTTAGAGCCAAGGATATGGATGTGATCAACAGATATTTGAACCAACAAGAAATCCAATCAACAGTTGTGCAAAAGTAGAAGACATAGACTCCTCCAATAAAGAACAATCGAGCAAGTACCATAAAATCGGTTAATAAGAACAAAGGTCAGGTAGTTGGAGATTCCTTAGAGGTCAGGGAGGAGAGAACAAAGTTCAGCAAAAAGCGAGTGAAGAATGCTACAAGGTTCAAAATTCAGCACCGCTATCTCAAGACCACTCTAGAAGATAATGAACTTGATTTTTAATTTGTATGGCACTAACATAGACTTGATTTGTTAATTTCCAAGGCTACACAAGGCAGTATTCAAGAATTGAACTTGTCGCAAGCAGAAAGGTAAAAGTAGAATCGGGAGCATTCAAAAGACTTAGATGAAGACAGTCGAGACTATCCGCTTGAGGCAAGCTGCACCAAACTGGAGATGAATTTACCTCAAAAGCAATACAATAGAAATAAGATGCTCCACCCTCCAAGGAAGTCTCCAGATTGGCCAAAGTGAATAATAGAACAGTCCACTCAGGAAAGACTAGGGTAGTGACTACCAATATAAAAAGCAGTGCACCAATGACGAAGTCACAGAACCCAAGGAAGATAGATGGGACAGTTCATGCAGACAGGTCAAAGCTGGAGGTTTCGTCACAGAAGGATCCCATCCCTTCTTCCTGTCAAGCTATAATTGGCTTCCACCAAACCGAAGCATAAATACAACAACTCCTGAAGCTCTGACTCAGATATTGGAGAGATTGCTGCAGACAAGATATTGAAGAAAACTTGCCTTCAGAAGAATCTGGAAGGTCAGAATCAGCCTGTTGAGAGTAGATCCCATCACGTAAACCTTTATGCTAATTCTCCTCTCTTGAAGTTTGATGAAGCTGTCAATATTTTAGAAGAGATTTAGAATGTCTGTGATGCAATTGGAAGAATGAAAGCACAAGAAGATACTCATGTTGCAAGAGCATCACAGGAAGGCCGGGATCCTCCAACTAATCAGATTCCAGAATATAGAGAAGGTGGAGGTTCATTCAAGGGCAGTTGATACTACTGTTGAGAAGAAGACTGGGAAGGATGGCGTAACACATGCTGACAATAAAGAAAACATTAAGTTAAGCAGACAAAGCAAGGAGATTTGCAGTCATCCATACTGACTGTTCTGCAAGAAAAGAGACAACTGCTGGTAAACAAGGTGACTGCCCCCTGGGTATGTCATGTCCTCTCCCATTTGACCTCCTTGGGAGGGTGGACGTAGTGGCCTAGGGGCTCCCGGTAGGTCATAGTCCCCAAAGGAAGGGGAGTCGTGGGGTTTAAGGTGACACTAGGAGGGCAGCGATGGGTTTAAGGGTGTCCATGGGGCAAAGAAAAGGGTAAGTGACCCTAACTTAAGGAGCAAGACACCTAAAAGGAGGGGATCAAGCTAAGGACAAAAACTATATAACAAGGAGGGAGACAATTGAAAGGAAAAAGAACCGTTGAGCATCTCATTCTTGCTTTGGAGGCGGTTGCCTCAGTTCTGTGGAGGGTTGTAGAATCCTTATCTTCTGTTGAGTTTCGGTGGTGCCTTGTGCTCACCCTAGCTCAACCTTGGAGCGATCTGCCCTATTATCTGACTGCCATCTTCTGTCAGCTTCATATTGTGGCTGTTCTGAGCCTGGAGGAGACTCGTTGAGGAGATTGGAGGGTCAAGTCTGTTGCAGCTGGCAGCCAGGAAAGGGCCAAGCCTTAATCTGGGCAATTTTGAAGGAGGCCAAGCCTATTTTGGTACACTTGGGAGAGGACCAAACCCCTAAACTGTGGATCTGGGTGTTTGAAGGAGGGCCGCACCCCTATTTCTGCAAGGCCGGGGAGATTTATGATCTGTTCTAAGCCTAGTACTACCTGGGAAGAGGCAACAAGGGTTTCTGGGGCAGCAGCAGGCTGTTTTTCCCATAGGACGAAGGATTTGGAGGGGGATCACAGTAAGATATTGGGCAGGCCAAGGAGCTAAGAGGCCGCTGTAGGAACTGGTGGCTGGACGGCACTCTTTAAGGAGGATTCCTGCAGCAGATAGCAGTTAAGAACGAAAGGGAACAACGGACATCTTCCAGCAAATACACCTTCAGGTTCTTTTGGGTATTTTAGGGCAATCTTGTAGCTGCTACAGCAGCCTCTAGAGATTTATTAGTGCTGTCTTGAATTATTCTTGAATATTAATAGCAACTGGACGTTGGATACTGTATTCCGGGGATTGCTATAGTTACTGCTGGATATTGATATTATTGCTGTGCTACAGAACTGAAATTTAGTGGTTGAAAGCAATTGAATTCTATTGATATGCTGGTTATTTGTAAATGCCTACTGTTTATGGTGGAAGGACTGTGTGTTACTGTGGAAAATAAACTTTTTTGCAAGCTGGTTTAACTCCCTTTCCTAGCATAGTAGACCTAGGGATACTACAGGGTAGCATGATGAAAATGATGAATCAGTTGAGAGACAGACCTCAGTTGTGCCTTAGGCCATCTTATATCCAAACAGAAGTAGGGAGCCTTCCAAAACAAGAGCAGCTGTAGAATTAGCTAAATTAGACCCCCTTTCCATAATTTCTGAATTGAATTCTTTTTGTCCACAATTATTATTCAGTATGCTTCATTCACACTTCCAAGTTCTACCTTGGCAGCAGAGGTCAGACAATTTTTTCTATTAATTAAGTCTAATTTGACTTTGAGTTTACAGATGAGGCGAATGTAAGGAACATACTTGAACAGAGTATAATATACTATATTGGCTAGAGGCAGTCATACTTGGATGGAATTTAACCCTATTGAGTCCAATATGGAAGGGTCCGGATGAGCATTTTATTCAGATAAGAGCTGCTATTTGGGTCCATCATCACAAATGAATAAGACAACCAGTCAATATCAAATTATTAATGTTTTTCTTATATTTATGGATCACTACAGTATATGTGGATAAACTGCAAAGAAAATTCCTTTCCATTGTGTTCCTGACAACCTGTGGTACAATGTATTAACTAATCTGGAGCAAATTTCCAGCATCCAAAATGCATAGCAATCACCACTAGTAATCCCCCAAATATGATTATTTTAGGAACTTTCAGATTTCGGTTGCTAGATGATTCCCGAGTGAAAAATCGACACTTAATTCCAGCACAAAACTTCTAATTTGAGGGATCACTTGTGACCATCCTGGTGTGTTTTGGAGACTGGATTGTTCACTCCCTGGAGTCAAGACCTCTATATTGATTTTAAAAGTCAGTCACTCAACTCAAAACATCACTGATCATTGTAATGAAAAGATAAAATAAGACCAGTTTTAACTTTTGATCTGTTTTGCAGATTTACATGCAAAGCACCAATAGTTCTCCCATATTTATCATACTTGTAATTTCCAAGATATAGACCATCGATTGATCTTTCACAGCAAACTCTTGATTCAATACAAACACAAATTTAACATATTGCAGCAATACCATTAATGTTTGATCCTCGATCAGTACAAACTAGTTAACACAAAAGCTTCAAAATAGAGCAGAAAGTAGAAATAATAAATCTATCAATTAAAAAGCAATCAAAAAAGGGCAATCTTTTTGCTGAAGTTCGAAAAACAACTAAAAATATTGACAATCCACTGCAACTAGTGGTCTTGTACAAACAGCAATCCTACCTGGAGAACTCATCTTCCAAATTCTTTGCTTTATCCATGAAGCTTTCTGCTATCCTCAAAACAGAATTCCCTTTCAATCTTTTAGGTTTCTGAAGCTGCCCAAAGGCCCTGCCAAATGAAATCGTGAATCTCATTGATTTTCATAAAATGCTTTTGGTACTTAAAAAATATAGTTTGACCATGTGATAGACAATTGAAGCAAGCAAGTAAAAATTTGTGTACAATATTTGTTTCAAGAAGACTTTCATGTTAAAAGGAAAACTTGCATATTTGAGATAGAAAAAACAGCTTAACAGAGATGGCCAATGTTACACAACGATAGACTGAATATAAAACTTCAGAGTAGAACTAACAAAACCCCAAATTGGTATACAGCTGATTGACAATTCTAAGTGGAGCCAACAAGATACATACAAGTTTTCATTTTCAGCTTTCTTTCCCATATCTTTTCTGGAGGTGGAAGCCAACTTGCATGCATCTCGTAAGGCTGTTTTAGCAAGAGTATATGTTGCATCCTCATATTCCACACTTGCTTTTCCACGAACAACTGCAGCAGGTATTGGAGGAATTAGTTGCTGCATCAGCTGAGTTGTCAGCTTTAACCTTCTCTTTACTCGAGGTACTGATCCTGCCCCTTCTTCTTGGTTATCAATCTCATCTTCTTCCTGCAGCCAGCAATACGAATAATTTGAGTTCAGGAAAGATAAAGCAATTCATATTATGTCTTCACGTTCAAAACAAATGCATTTTTAACTACTGGTGAAAAAGCAATAGGAAGACCTTAAATATAACCAGACCTTTTCTGTCAAACGGTTTGTTGAAGATGCCCATGCCAGCTCAGCATCACTGAAAATTAATGAAGGTCAACAATAATTAAAACTTCATCCATAGCATGAACACTAGCATTGACTTCATAAAGAAACACAAACTATTTTAAACTACAAGGAATAAACAAAAAGGCTACCATTGATTTAAATTCACAACACACTGACAGAAAAAAAGAAGTGAATTTGCTAGGTATAGGTAGCTTAAAACCTTGTAGTGGGAAGATGCCCTCCAGCTTGAGTAATATCTACATGCCAGGGAATGAGCCGTGACACTTCTTTCTTACGTTTGGTAGGCAGAACTGCAACTGGAGCTCCAATGTTTCCTTTAGATAAATAGTATTGATGTTGATTTGCAGTGTGGCCCTCCATGATTGGCAACGACATAGCTGTTGGGCTTCGCACAGGTACTGCAGATTCAACTTCTTTCAGGTCTGACTGACTAGTGTGGCTGGTAATTGTTGGAGCTAGTCCTGAACCAGGGAACAAATGCTCAACATTTCTCCCAGGAGGAATCTGTTGGGGGTTTAAAGTTCCAGACCTTCCAGATTCACCCAATCTCTTATACATAGAAGCAACTTGCAAGGCTAAGAGTCTCTCATTAGTATTAGGCCCAAACTGCAATAATCTGGAATTCAAAATTTGTGGATTGAAATGATTTCTGTCACCTGCTCCTGAAGAAGACTGTGAAGATCCATAAATATTATGATTGTAACCTTGATTTTGTAACCGATTTTGCATAATTGAAACCATGCCTTGATTAGAGGCTTCTTCACGTCTTTCTTTGATTCCTTGAGAAGAAGGAAGCATCCTCGCATCCACCGGCAAAGATACCTGTTGTTGTGCTGTCCTGTGTGTAGTAGCAATTTTGAACTGTCCTATACCATAATGAGGGTTCATTGTTTGATCAATGGATTTTGCCTTCAGATTTGGATCAATACCACCACTGCCAGCATCTGAGATCTTTAACCTTTTCACTGCTTGTCTATCAAAATCAGTCTGCATGGTTGTCATTGGCGACATCCTGCTAGAAGAAATATATTGATGGTGAGGAGCATCAGATGGTTCAGAGGCTTGGCTCTCAACAGGATCATCACTGCAAGAATCACTTTGCTGTTGGGTAGGTGGACATGCAGCACGGAGATTTACTTGCGATTGGTAATCTTGCCCAGATGTGGGATTACTTTGCTCTTGATTATGAGCGCAAATACTTGAATGAAAAGGTGAAGCAACAGATGTAGCTGTGCCTGAATGGATTTTTGACAATAAAAATCTTCTTTGATCTTGGCCTTGAGACTGTAACATAGACAACTGAGGACTTGCTGCAAAAGTCTGATGTGGCAATGTGGCTGCTGCTATTGGCAGAACCATCGCTGAGGTTTGGGGGCCAGGACTCGCACTCGATTCAGCTCTATCAGAAGCCATCTGTTGAAATGAACTTTCTTGTTTTGACAACTCTCCTGCAGAGGGTGGCTGCTGAGAATTAATTATAGATGGTCTAATGATTTGGCCATGAACTGAAGCCATTGGCTTTCCTACCATGCCGAATTTCGGCTGACTATCCATACTTGGCAGATAGGACTGTAAATTATTTCCAGGTCCCCCCATTGATGGTCGAAATGAGTCAAAGCTATTTGGCAATACCTTCTCAGCTCCCATGGACATCCTTTGCCGATTTGCCAAAGTAGTTTTGAGGGCATTAAGTAGCTTTGAAAACTCAGCTGTCTGAGGCCTTCCAGAAGGTCCTGGTAGATGATGTGCAGAGTTTGACTGAGACTCTTGCAGTCCCTGATCAGGATTCCGTGGGCCAGACAAGTTACTATTTACAGGCAAAAACTGATGGCTTCTGCCAAGTCCATCTTGAACAAGTAAAGCATTTTGATAATTGATTTGACTAAAAGGTTGAGTTGAGGGGGTGAGAGAGCCTGGCATCTCAGTTTCCCTTTCTATAACAGCATTTACAGAAGAAACTGTAGATGGTGTCGCTGAATGGCAAGTTGGTGTTACTTGCCCTGCAACAGCTACATCCTGTGAGCCTTGAAGTTGGTGCGTGGAGATCGTGTTACCCTGCATGTTGGCCTGTCTTTGGGTGACTGCACGTGGAACCATTGATTGAGGAATTGATATAAATTGTCCAGTGGCATTTGGATGTTGAATATATTGTAACTGAGTTGAAGGATGAATATCAGAGGCTGCAATGTATGGTGATTTGTCCAATTTTACAGCATTATCTTTTAGACTTGTTGGTGATGATTCACAGGGAACACTTAATGGCTTTGGTGAGCTGGTTACATGCAAGCTTTTTCCTTCAGCTGTGGCAGCATCACTTACCTTTGATAAAGAATCTTGATGAGTTGCTAAAGCTGCACTCTTTTGGGCACTTTCTCCTTTTGATGGATGGGTCTGCCTATCATTTATTACATTTGCAGTTTGCATAGATGCACTTGTCTGTAATGATCGACTTTGCATCCTTTGTAATAGTTGGGCTGGCGGAGCCAGTCTGAGTCCAAAGCCCTGAGGAGAGAGAGGGCTTGACGACTGGTTATGACCAAAATGAGTTAGTGAAACATCAGGTGAAGAAGATTCGCAGGGATCAACAGATGCATTCTGCTCACTACATATAGTGTGCTTTAATGGGTCACTTTCATTTGGATTATCTGGCCTGCTTAGAAGATCAAGAACGTTTTGGCTGTACAGTAAAAGTTTATGAGCAGAAATATAATATCTCAGTACATTATAATATAGAAAACTAGTAAAAGCTGGTGAAAATAGCAAATGGACAAATTACTTAATAACAAAACATGAACCAAAACCTTACCTTGATAAAGATGCTGGTTTGTTTGAACCAGATATGTTTGTGGGGCTGTCAAATACAGATGAGTTCGCAGAAGCATAACCTATAGAAAAGTCTTTAAGATGTCCTCCTCCCAGTTGTTCTCTTAAATTGGTTTGTAAATTTGTGTTCAGAACGTCCTGCAAAAGAAACAACTGCTTACTACAAAAAGGCAATGAATAAATCAAGAATATTATCATTGATATCAATCTAAACACATGAAATGTTTTCAACCGAGATAAAAGGACGCACAATACTGACAAATAGAATATCTTACAAGGTTCCACAGTATTCATAGATTAGATATTTCTTTCGAGTCTGAATATAGCTAATAAATTTAATACCTTTCCTGCATTCATAGTACTGTTTAGTGAGGCTGTCCTAACCACTTTTGACTGCCCAAAGTCCGGCTGTTCAGGAGTGTTTTGCCCTTGAGAGTCCAAGTGTGCTATTCCTCTCAAAGAGGAGTCCTGTTTAACACTTTCTGCATGCCACTGGTTCATTGAAACCATTCCTGCTGCCTGCTGGAGCAAATGCCTGGGGGGCATTCTCAACATATCATTTCCAGAACTTTCACCTGAACCAGTACTCATTTTACTTAGCCGGCTATATCCCCAGTGATTCATATTACTTAAAGACTGCAAATCATCTTCCCTTTGAGGACTTTTCCCGGTATAATCGCTTCCAGCTTTTGCACTCTGATTAAGATCACCCTTGCCTGCTATCTGACCAGCACTTGTGCAATCATTTTGACTGTATTGTGACCTACTTATATCATTTGTATATCTCTGAGAACTGTCACAGACGTTGGGAAATGGATTTAAGGCTAGTGAACTATTGCCCTGCTGATAGACGGAAGTGTTTCCAACACGTCTGTTTTTGGCATAAGAGTCCAAAATAACATTGTTAGAATTCAACTGGTAGTTGCTTTCTGGTGTTTGCTCATACCTTTCTGCATTGCTCTCCAGATTATCTGTATTAGGATTCCTAGGAAATCTACCCATATGAAAACCTTCTTGCTGGATAATCTGCCCATTCTGACATGAATTAACGTTTGGATCTTGATGTTGGAATGGTGTAGCTGTGTCTTTGTTTACCTCATTTCTTGTGTGATATGTTTGATCCTCACCTTTTTGCACATGACTACCCAGTTGCTCCCTTTCTAAATGCGTGATATTGTCATTTTCATTCTTGTCGTGCCCCTTGTTGGCATTTACTAAAAGATTATTCTGTTCAGTTCCCTGTGCTTCACTTTTGCTCCAACAGCTCTGCTCCTTAGACGTAAGATGAAAGATTCTGTCAGATTCAGTTTTAGAGTTGCCTTGGTCCCCTAATGAATTAAATTGTTGCCTCCCATCAAAATTCACATAGTGAGAAGATACCCTGACATCAGAAGGAACTTGTTCAATATCCTGACTTTTCCAAGAATTTTGATGCTGGTCATCAAAATTAGTGTGAGAGTGAATACTGCGACTGTTGTCAGAAGGTTGATAAAGAGTCTGTTCTTGCAATCCACTAGCTTGCCTGGGTGTTTCTTGAAGAAATTGGGAGGAGGACCCTGGTTGCAACTTAATTTGATTATTATGTTGGATGTTTTCAAGTTTTGATTCAAGGTGACTCCCTACTTCTGAGCCAGACTGCTGCAAACCTTGAACACTCTGAACTCCAAGCTGGGAATTTACATTATTCAAGAGATGAAAAGATCTTCCATTCATTGAGCTCGACACTGAAACATTTTGTTCACTCCAAATGCTTTGCTGTTTTGGATTAGGTTGCAACTGCAGGTAATCACCAGAAGCTGGTTCTGTTTTCTGTAAACTCAAGCTACTCCAATCATCCTGATCAGCATCACCAGAAGGTGACTCTGCAACAGCTGATTGCATAAGTGCACTCCAGCTTCCCTGTGGCTTAGATGCTAGACTGCCAAAAATATCAGCATTTCCCATTTGATAAGAACCCTGATGCACATACTGCCCTGCATTCGTGTTCTGAATCCTAGAATCAGAACTAGCTACCACCTGTGGAGAATGTACAGAGTGCCAACCACTTGGCTGAGAATTGTAAAATCCACTTTCAGAAGGTGCATCTGAATTAACTAAAACTTGGGAAGGGCCCTCCTGAAAGTTTTCCTTTTGTCCTATATCCTCAGTCCAACTCCTATGCTGCTGGTTCAAATGGAAGTCCTGCACTTGGGAATTTCTTGGAATAGTGGTTCCTTGGGGGAAGTTACTTATTCCCTGAGGAGTCTCAGATGGCTGTGGAAAATTCTGTGGAAAGCTCTGCCCAAATAAGGATTTGTTAAGTGCCTTTTGTTTCCCGTCATTTTCAGCAGATATTGGATCAAATGAACTTGTGCGATGATTACCCAACACAGAGGCTCCTAAACCTGGAGTGCGTACTACTGGTTTTCCTACTTGATGATTGGCAGCTGAAGGAATCTTATTCGCTGCATCTGCCAGTTCTTGCACTGCTCCCTGTGAACTGGGATACAAGTTTAGTGGCTGGCCAGCTGCATCCCTCATAGTACTAGTTGAAGAGCCATAAACAGATGGATCCAGCTGTGCACCCATCAAAGTCATGGCCTGCCATGCTAAATATGGATCTTGGGCTAATAATGCTTCATTAGGTAAACCCGGAAGGGAAGGTGGACAATTTAACATCCCATTCATACTTCCAACATTAAACTGGTGAAGATTACCTGGTAAGAGCGATGGGTTATGACTTTCAATGGCCATCTGAGACATCAGGCCACCCGAATGCATAAAATTAGACACATTGTGCATGGAAGAACCATAGGGTGATGGAGAAAACTGGTTCCCTAAATTTTGTTTATCACCAACAAGAAGCTGCTGTAGCTGCTGTTGCCTAGAGTGCTGTTCTAACTGCTGGGCTTGCTGCTGTCGAGCATGCTGCTCTAACTGCTGTCGAGCATGCTGCTCTAACAGTTGAGCTTGCTGCTGTCGAGCATGCTCTAACTGCTGGGCTTGCTGCTGTCGAGCTTGTTGTTGTAACTGCTGGGCTTGCTGCTGTCGAGCTTGATGCTCTAACTGCTGGGCATGCTGTCGTCGAGCTTGCTGCATTAACTGGACTTGCTGCCGTCTCTGGTGCTCTAACAGCTGGGCTTGTGCCTGTCTTGCTTGCTGCCCTAACTGCTGGGCTTGTGGCTGCCTTGCTTGCTGCTCTAACTGCTGAGCCTGATGCTGTCGGGCATGCTGCTCGAGCTGTGGAATTTGCTGCTGCCTATGCAGCTCTTGCAATTGCTTTTGGTATGAATAGTGTTTCCATAGCTGCTCCTCTAATCCTGGTTGCAGCCTTGTACCATGGAATTGAGGACCTGCTTGAGGCTGACCTTTCAAGAGAAGCTGGCTCCCAAGAAAATCATAGTTAACCCGAGCTTCCACATTTTCCACCCCCTCTGAACTGTTCCTACTATGATTTGAGCCTTGACCAACAATGTGTCCCTGTTGTATATCAGGCCCCGCCAAGCTTCCCGTACTTGACTGATTTCGTTCCGGCGTTCCACCATCACCTGCTGAAGTTGCATGATTTGATCTGATATGACCGGTTGAAGGCCCATTCAATAGACTGTCAAAAATCACTGGTTGGTTCCTTGATTGACTTTTCATAACATTATTGTTTGGACCTTCTTGAGGACTTCTGACACCTAATGCCATGCGTGATGAATGTAGCCCATCATCAGGCTGCGGGTCTGTTAGCATGAATGAAAGCATCACAGATGAGCAAATGTAATTATTTTGAGAATTCTCAAATGTTGCATTATCACAGGCGTTGTTAGTTTTAAAAGGAATGTTTGTTCTACTTACTAGGCTCGGTATTATATGATGACTGGTGTATGTGGCGGGACTCATTGTTCTGGCTGTCATCAGGCCAAGCATTATTGTTCATAACAGACCAATTCGCTTTATCCAATTGAGACTGTTGCTGAGATAAATGCTCTTGCTCAAAAAAATCATGTACTTCGTCTCCTACTCTGTTGCCAGATGTAGATAGTTGTGCTTGTAGATTATCGGATCCTGACTGTTTTGCAGAAAAAAAATTACCCTGTGAAACAGGTATATGAAGTTGAGATGATGACAGTTTTGGTTCTGGATTTTCACCCTGTTGAACAGAATATAGTGCCAAACCAACATGAAAAATTAAAAATCGAAGGAAGCTTTCAAAGTCAACTTTAAAATTCTCTAATATGCCTTAACTGTTAAAACTAACACAGAATAAAAATACAATCCACATCATAATTATCATGTTGTTTATCCCAACACTTACTCCTTGTATATACATATTAGCAGAACTGGCATGAAGTGCTTTTTCCTTTCTCCAATCAATGTCCTTCTGGAGTTCTGGCCTGAAAGTGACATGGAGAAGATCAAAACCATAAAAATTCCAGTTGTGATCAACTCATAATAAGATGGGCAGACATAGACATTCACAAGAACATTGGGCATTCTCATTAGACAATGCCCAAAAGTAGAGTTCAAAGGACAACAAAAGCCATGGCAAACTGAGGTTCCTAGTGAGATCTGCTTTCTCATCTACATTCTCCCAAAAGGTGGTTCTGCCCATACTTTCCTTTAGATTTGTACATTAGGTAAATGACTTGTAATTAGTAGTAACAAGTTTACCATCAGGGAACAGACTATTCTAAAATGCATAGATTGACCAAGTTAGAGAAGCAAGTCCAGAAGTTAGAGCACTAAGATCATTTCAGATGTCTTACTTGCTGCTCTAACTACTAGGCTTGTTGCTGTCATAATATGACAGATTTGCAGTTATAGGTGTGATGGCTTGCACCCTAATTTAGCTCCCAGCCACATACTGCAAAAGTAGGCTAGCACATCTAGTTAAACAACCCTTGTGTAGTCCAGTCCATGTCACACATGAGGATACTACCCTTGATAACATAGGTTGTGCCATACTAAGACGAGTTAAGGTACATTTGTCACCCTGGGAAATCCCAGGTATCTATTTTCTAGATAGACACTTAATCTTAGCAAAATAGAATCAAGCACTTAGGAATATAACACAAAGAATACATAAGTAAATGGAAAATATATCTGAAAAAAAGTCTTGAAATTGCAAATAAATGTAGTTTTTTCGGTACCTTCCATGGCTATGAAAATGTGCTTCTTCTGCATTGCGAAGCACACCACCCAAGGAGTCAATGCCGGAGCCATCCAAAAAATCAAGTGAAGGAAAAGAGGAATCTGTCACCAGGAAGAGCCTCTAAATTAGATATGTCTTCTGAATGCTTGAAGTCATAAATAGCCCTAATTATCTACACTGTTGAGTTATAGATATCAAGTTTCTGCGATATGATTCACATGCTTCAAAGTCCAGCCAGGGAAAGGAGCTAAAAACAGGATAAAAGTAGATAACATACTTCACAATTTAGCACTGAGAATAAACTGAATTGAGAAACAAAGCAGAAAATATAAAGGCTTGTGGAAACCCCTGCCAACTCAGACAGACTTGTTTAGTTTCTTTGAGCTACAATTTTAGGAAGCCAAACGTATGGAGGCCCAAGGAGATTTGTTAGAAATTTCAAAATTCTCGTGATCTTTTGAATTCCCATGGGGGCGAAGCATCGAGTGAATTATGGTGGCATTGATATAATGACAAATATTTTGCCAAGCAAGCATAAACATTACTAGTTATAGTATAAACAATCTTTAGACGCAAAATGACAGGCAAAATACCAGAGAAATCTAGCCAGAGTATGAAGTTAAAATTCAGAACCTGGAAGCAACGGAGCCGTAAATTCTGGAGCTGACGCCACACTGCACATGTCGGAGAAACAGATTAATTATAAGCTATAACATACTCTGTAAATGTTGTCCTATAGAGTGTGTGGCAACACAACTATCTCGTGTGGGGACTCTGAAATGTGTAGAGTTACAGTGAGTGGTAACAGCTGCTCCCTAAAAGTTGCATTCTGCTACCAATGAGATTATTTAGAGGTGAATATCCATCCAAACAAATATTCATCCAAGGGTTTGTTATTGGGGAAAGAACCTTTAAGAGGTTAAAAGTTCAGTCATGGTGTAGCGCCTAGCATATGGCATGACGACTCGTGCCAATGCAATGATGTTTGCTGAAATTTAGTCTAAAAACTATTTTGCCTTTCAAAGGCGAGAAACGTTGCATATAGAGAACCTATGAATACTTGCCTGGTCGATGGACGGTCGAGGAGCGTGAAATCAATGGAGGGATAACCTTCCTGCGACAAAAACGACATGTCGTTTCCGTAGGACTCCATCCCGGAACCTCCTAATAAAAGAATTTTTGTCTGGCTTCAGAGGCAGTGGAGCATTCAAGCCAGAAAAAAGAACACAAACCCTCGCGGCGAAAAAAGGGGCGAGGAAGGCTCAATTCGGATCGACAATTGAAGATCGCCGACTTCCTATTCAATCATTCGTTCCTTTATTTACTCATTTAATGCAATAATAATTAATCCGTCAGATCGCCAGATCGACCCCGCCAGCGGCGACAAAATAGGGTAAATAAATCTCCAGCGGCGTCTTGCGAACCCGGCGACGGAGCTGAGAGCCCGGCTCTAAAACAATAAAAAAAAAAGAACCCGAGAAACTGCTCTCGAGCGATTCGCACCCGAAACCCCAAAATCCCCCTGAGAAAGAAACAGAACGAGGGTTTCAGTGACGAGGAACCGGTCGAAAATAGGCTCGTTCGATTCGTCCTTCGACGGCGGTTCTCCTGTAGGCTGCGCCGTTCCCTGCTGTTGAGGCGTATAGATTTCCAGAGGACCTGAAAGTTCTTTTGGTGGAGATTTTTCTGCAGCGTCGAGGAGAGTCCAAAAGGATAAAGCGGTCAGAATAGTGCTCAAAATTTCAACAACCTGGAAACAATCCATGGAACGGGCCGAACCTTAGGCTCGGCTTTTCCGAGGCTCCTGATTCTTAGGCCCGTGTACTTGCTAGGGCTGGAGAGAGCGACGTCCCTCATTATTTTAATGGAGTAAACGAAGCCGCGTGCTCAAGCGAGTCTCTTTAAAAAAACAAGAATTAAGTGATGGTCTTCGAGAAGGGCTGGGCAGCGGGAAGGAGGGCTCTACTCACTTCGCGGGAATCGAGCCGCCGACCCCATGCCTTCCCCTGTCCCTTCTCTCCCGCCTTTAGATGAACATTGAGTTTTGTCATCTGACGGTGCAGGATGGGGTCGTTGGCCGTCAATTGACGGACAATGTATTAATCTGCTGGCATCTGACGGGAAGGGCGAGCTGTTCGCGGTTTCTAGATTCGGTCAAACCGGACACCACTGTCTGTTTGAAGCGACAGTCCCGTCTGGGGACGGGAAATTGGGAAATGATGAATAATATCGTCTACTTCCGGGTTAGGGAATGCTGTCTCGTTCGTCATTAGGTGATAATGTCGTGATACGAGGGGTGTGAACGTGGTGGGGAAGGGACGAGTTTTCATTAGGTGAACAATGGGGACTTTTGGGGTCTTCGACTCTTCTAATGTGAATTCAATTCCTTCCTACCATGTGCCTTTTTTATTTTATTCATTTTCTTAAATAATTTTTAAAATTTTATATTTTCATGAGCAATGCAGAATTTTATTAGTTTTTTATTTTATTAGTTTTTTTTAAATAAATTTATAAATTATATTTTCATGGGTTTTTTGGGGAGAGTATTCAATTTTTTTGGTCAAAGTTGCATTGAAACTCTTAGAACATGTTACGTGGGAGAAAGGGTGTACATAAATGCATTGAGAGTTCAACATGGACATGGACTTGTGGTGGTAAATTTTTGCCGATCCACCCCTAGATCCTAGCATGACCAACTTTTATTATTGATGTAGCATAAATATCTTGGTGTTTCTAGTCATATGTGTTGACCACATGCAAACCACCTCAATATCTTAAGTTGCATGTATTAACTCTTGTGACCCCATACATTGAGAATACCAAATAAGGCTAAAGGGACAACATTGCATTTTTGTAGACAATCGGGGTTGAGGGCCAAAGTCTCAAAACCTCTATAACATTTGGCATAAACAATACCATATGTGCTAAGTTCCATTGCACGTGCACATGCTTTAGCGTTTCTATCATCAATCTTGAGACCATTATAGAAAGTCAAATGTTGTTCAACGTTATTCTGGTCGGTGAATCGTTTTTGTAACCAAGTATTGGCGCATTTGTGTAAATATTTGCATTGTATATCTTGTGTCTATCTTATATCTTTTATTTCAATGGTCATTTGGCAAACATAATCATGCAACATTTTGAATCCTCTATAGTGTTTTGTGTAAAAAACACCACACGCACCTAGCTCTAGAGCTTGTAAGACAAGGACCAACTCCCCATGCACATGCTTTAGTGCTTTGTTTCCATGTCAATAATGAGAGATGTCAACCATTGACCAAGAAGGACCACTCTCACCCAAGACTATTGTTGAATGCCAGTCATTTCTCTAACCAAGTGTTGGTGCATTTGTATAAGTATTTGTATCATACATCTTGTTTTTTCTCTTGGATATTTTATTTTAATATTCATCTAGTGAAAATGATTATGCAACACTCTAAAACCTCTTTAACATTTGGCATAGACAACACCACATGCACTTGATTTTGAAGGTCACGCGCTAAGTTCCACCTCCATGCACACACACTTTCACATTTTATGTGCATGTCTACAACTAACCTGGATGTCAACCATCACCCAAGATCACACTATAGAAGGCCAATCGTCTTTGAAGGTCATTATGGAAAATCAATTGTTTTTGTAACCAAGCCTTGGCACATTTGTATAAATATTTGTATTATAGATCTTAATTCTCTTTTGGATCTTTTATTTCAATGGTCATCTAGCAAACATGACTCTACAACATTTTCGACCCCTCTACAACATTTGGTGCAGACAACACCACATACCCCCAATGCCAAAGCTTATGCGCCAAGTTCCACATCCAGACACGCACGCTTTACAATTTCATGTGTGTGGTGATAACCAGGGATGTCGACCATTGCCTGAGACCATTATAGAAGCCATTGCTCGAGGCCATTATGCAAGGCCAATTAATTATATAACCAAGTCTTCCACATTTGGATAAATATTTTTATCATACTTATTAACTCTCTTTTAGATCTTTTATTTCAATAGTCATCTAGCAAACATGAGTTTGCAACATTTCAAAACCTCTAAAACAGTTGGCACACACAACACCATGCACACCTGGCTCTAGAGCTTGCACATCAAGTTCCACCTCCTTGCGTGCATGCTTTAATGTTTTTTGGGCACATCTACAACCAAGGATGTCAACCATTGCCCAAGACCATTATAGAAGGTCAATCATCACCCAAGACCATTATGAAAAGTCAATCATTTTTGCAAGCCTCGACACATATGTACAAATATTTGTATAATACATCTTGTTTCTCTCTTAAATCTTTTATTTCAATAGCCATCTAGCGAACATGATTATGCAACTTCTAAAACCTCTACAACATTTAACCCAAAGAACACCACATCCGACTAGCTCTATGATTTGCACACCACGTTCCAACTCCATGTGCTCACACTTTAACATTTTGTGAGCACTTCTACAACTAGGTATTTCGACCATTGCCCAAGATCATTATTAAACGCCAATCGTCGCCTAAGACCATTATGGATGGTCAATCGTTTACCAAAATCCCAGGGCATTGCGTAACCTCCAACATACATACATGCTTTAGCATTTTGTGTGCACATTTGCATAGATATTTTGTATCATGTATATCTCATTTCTCTCTTGAATCTCTTCTTTCAATCGACATCTAGCAAACATTGTTCTCCTCGAAACTCTAGCATATGAAATTTCTCAATCTCCCCATTATTTTTAGTCGTACTATCATGCATTTCCCCATATAGATGATAAGTGAAAGAACTTTAATGTTTTATATATGTCTTGATTGTGAATGTATATGACATTAGATAACATAGTTAAATTTCTACATGTTCATGATTGTTTTTGTTTTAATAACTTTGAATTCTCTTGGATTTGGAGTTGCCCTTCATTGTCTCTTAGTGTGGATCAAATGTGTTCAATATTATGAGCCTATTGAAAGTGTGAACATTTTTCACAATGTAGAGCTTTTACCCAAAACCTTGATAGAACAAGGAGCGCATGTGAAAACCATGACATTTGCAAAGTTCCTAGTAAAATACTTGCATGTAAAGATTTTAAGAAGAAACTATGCATGGTACTCAACATTTTTCTATTGAAAGTGGTTTAAAAAATTATTAAAATAATCCTTTGCACTTAGTGTCTTTCTTTCTTTTCTTTTTTCCCTCTATTACTCCTGCTCATTATTTCACCCTTGCCTTGAATGTGCATGTTTATACTTTTTTATGTGTTCTTCTATTTATGTGTCTATTTTGAGTCCAAGTCCAACCACATACTAGTTCAAGGCGTATGCCTTTCTAATAGGACTAGCCAAGTATGGCAAGTATTTGGCAAGTTGACTTAGTATGGCAAGCCAAGTTGACATTTCAATCAAAACTCGCCTTGTTTTAGCTAAGTTATTTCCTAGTTTCTCAAGTTTCAACATATTTTACCAAGTCTATGTTCTTGGTATTTGAGTTCATGTTCCCTAAACTTTTAATAACAGGGTCATCATGGCTATTAACTCTAGTTGGACATGATGTTTTCCACAAAGTGCAATATAGTATCCCACATCTTCATATGTATCGGTGTTTGATACTCGTAAATGGGAAGCATCTAAAGAGTTCTTATGTTATCTAACCCTTTCCTTGCAATGTGCATGCTCATACTTTGTTTTGTTGTTTTATTTATTTAGTGCTTTCAATGAGCCTATTGAAAGCATGAACATTATTCACAATGTAGAGCTTCTACATTGTGGATGGTCATTATAAAACGCCAATCGTCTCCTAAGACCACTATGGATGGTCAATTGTTTACCAAAGTCCCAGGGCATTGTGTAACCTCCAACATACATACATGCTTTAGCATTTTGTGTGCACATTTGCATAGATATTTTGTATCATATATGTCTCATTTCTCTCTCGAATCTCTTCTTTCAATTGACATCTAGCAAATATTGTTCTCCTTGAAACTCTAGCATATGAAATTTCTTCAATCTCGTCATTATTTTTAGTCGTACTATCATGCATTTCCCCATATAGATGATAAGTGAAATAACTTTAATGTTGTATATTTGTCTTGATTGTGAATGTATATGACATTAGACAACATAGTTATATTTCTACATGTTCATGATTGTTTTTGTTTTAATAACTTTGAATTCTCCTGGATTTGGAGTTGCCCTTCATTGTCTCTTAGTGTGGATCAAATGTGTTCAATATTATAAGTCTATTGAAAGCGTGAACGTTATTCACAATGTAGAGCTTCTACCCAAAACCTTGATAGAACAAGGAGCGCATGTGAGAACCACGACATTTGCAAAGTTCGAAGTAAAATACTTGGCGTGTAAAGATTTTGAGAAGAAACTATGCATGGTACTCGTCATTCTTCTATTGAAAGTGGTTTAAAAAATGATTAAAATAAGCCTTTGCACTTAGTGTCTTTCTTTCTTTTCTTTTTTCCCTATATTCCTCCTGCTCATTATTTCACCCTTGCCTTGAATGTGCATGCTTATACTTTGTTATGTGTTCTTCTATTTATGTGTCTATTTTGAGTCCAACCACATACTAGTTCAAGGCGTATGACTTTCTACTAGGACTAGCCAAGTATTTGGCAAGTTGATTTAGTATGGCAAGCCAAGTTGACATTTCAATCAAAACTCACCTTGTTTTAGCTAAGTTATTTCATAGTTTCTCAAGTTTAAACATATTTTACCAAGTCTATGTTCTTGGTATTTGAGTTCATGTTCCCTAAACTTTTAATACCAGGGTCGCCATGGCTATTAACCTAGTTGGACACGATGTTTTCCATGAAGTGCAATATGGTATCCCACCTCTTCATATGTATTGGTGTTCGATACTCATAAATAGGAAGCATCTGAAGAGTTCATATGTTATCTAACCATTTCCTTGCAATGTGCATGCTCGTACTTTGTTTTATTGTTTTATTTATGTGTTATTTTTAGTCTAACCACGTCTTAGTTTAGGATGTGTGCCTCTGTAATTGGACTTGTCCAGTATGACAAGTTTATTTAGATTGGTGATCCAAGTTGACATTTCTATCAAAACTATCATCATTTGGCACACACAACACCACACGTGCCTGCCTCCAAAGCTTGCACACCAAGTTCCACCTCCTCATGTGCATGCTTCAATGTCCTATGTGCACGTCCACGACCAAGGATTTCAACCATTGCCCAAGACCATTATCGAAGGCCAACAATCACCAAAGATTATTATGGAAAGTCGACCATTTTTGTAACCAGGCCTTGGTGCATATGTACAAATATGTGTAGAACACACCTTGTTTCTCTCTTGGATTTTGTATTTCAATAGTCATCTAGCGAACATGATTATGCAACATTCTAAGACATATACAACATCTAGCCCAACGAACATCGCATGCACCTGCCTCTACAACTTATGTGCCACATTCCACCTCCATGTGCTCACACTTAAGCATTTCATGTGCACTTCCACGACTAGGTATATCAACATTTGCCAAGATAATTATAGAATGTCAATCATCACCTGAGACCATTATGGATGATTAATCATTGACCAAAGTCTCGAGGCATTGTGTAAATATTTGTATCATACATCCCATTTCTCTCTTAGATGTTTTATTTCAACAGTCATCTTGTGCAACATTTCAAAAACTATACAACATTTGGTGCAGACAACACCACACGTGTCCAACTCAAGAGCTTGTGTGCCAAGTTCCACCTCCCTACATACATGCTTTAGTGTTTCATGTGCAAGTCTATAATTGGGATGTCGAACATCATCGAAGACCACTATAGAAGGCAAACCATTGTCCATGATCATTATGGGAGGCCAACCTTTCTATAACAAAATATCAACACATTTGTATGAATATGTTGTACCATATATATCTTGTTTCTCTCTTGAGTCTCTTCTTTCAATAGACATCTAGCAAACATTGTTCTCCTTGAAACTCTAGCATACAAAAATTCCCAATCTCTCCATCATTGTTAGTTGTACTATCATGCATTTCCCCATATTGATGATAAGTGAAAGAACTTTGATGTTGTATATTTGTCTCGAATGTGAATGCACATGTTATTCGATAACATAGCTAGATTTATACATATTCATGATGGCTTTTATAACTTGGAATTCTCTTGGATTTGGAGTTTCCCTTCATGCCAACACGACTTGGTCTCTTAATGTGGATCAAACGTGTTCAATATTATGATCCCATTGAAAGGGGGAATGTTATTCACGTTGCAAAGTTTCTACCTAAAACTTTGACATGACAAGGAGGGCATGTGGGAACCATGGCATTTGCAAAGTTCTAGGTAAAATATATGTCACGTAAAGGTTTCGAGAAGAAACTCTACATGGTGCTTAGGATTTTTCTATTGAAAGTAGTTTAAACAATTATTAAATGAAGCTTTTACACTTAGTGTCTTTCTTTCCTTCTTGTTTTTCCTCTATTCCTCCCTCTTATTATTTAACCCCGCCTTAAAATGTGCATGCTCATACTTTCTTATTCGTTCTTCTATTTATGTGACTATTTTAAGTCCAACCGCATACTAGTTCAAGGTGTATGCCTTTGTAATAGGACTTGTATCGATGATCAACGCTCATAAATAAGAAGCATCTGAAGAGTTCCTATGTTATTTAACCCTTGCCTTACAATGAACATGCTCTTACTTTGTTTTGGTGTTTTATTTACGTGACTATGTTTAACCACATCCTAGTTTAGGGTGTGTGCCTCTATAATAGGACTTATCAAGTATGATGAGTTTATTTAGTTTGGTGAGGCAAGTTGACATTTTGATCAAAACTAGAACCATTTTTTACTAAGATATTTCCTAGTTTGTCAAGTTTCCCCGAGTTTTACCAAGTTTAAGTTCTTGGTATTTTTTGAGTTTATGCTCCCTTGTCATTAATAACGACGTCACCATGATCGTTAAGTCGTGGGCATGGGGTTTGTCTTAAAGTGTGAGATGGTTTATCCCACCTATTCATAGGTGATGGATGCTCAACACTTATAAACGAGAGTCGTCTTGAGAATCTCCATATTATTTCACCCTTACTTTACAATCCATGCACTCGTATTTTATGTTTCATTATTTTGTTTATGTAACTATTTTGAGTYTAATCATGTCCTAGTTCAAGGTGTGTGCCTAYGTAATATGACTTGTCAAATATGTYAAGTATTTGGAAGCTACCTCACCTCATTGAGTCAAGTTTGCATTTCAATCAAAACTCACCTTGTTTTTTTCCAAGTTATTTCCTTGTTTATCAAAGGAGTTTTATTAAGTTTATGTTCTTAACAYTTTTTTAGTTTTCGTTCCCTTGACCTTTAATATGTTAAGTTTTGTTGGCATGTTGAGATGACTATTCATTTTGGGTTTGTTCCATCATCAAGTCCAATTTGTGTGACTATGGTGTGTGTGTGTGTGCGTGTGTGTGTGTGTGTGTGTGTGTGTGTGTGTGTGTGTGTACGTGTCCTTGGTACATTCTAATAACAAGAGGAATGTTGCCACATGGGAAGGGYGATGTCCTATGCACAAATTATGCAATCTCCCCTTCCTTAGTCATTCACTTTTTTCTTATGTTTAGCTTTTTGGACTTATTTGTTTCAAGTTTTTTTTTCAAAGACCTAGATTAACATCATGATGACACCTTTCAATATTCTTACTAGAGCAACATGCGCTCTTTCCCCTGATTCACCTATTTGATCTAAGAGATCACCCCTTGTCTAGGATGGTATGATTAAAGTTTGACCATCGAGAGAAATCTTCCCAAGGTTTGTGGTTGTAGTTATTTTGTAGGGTTACTAAAGTCTAAAAGATTTAAATCAATGTTCTAATTGTAATTAAAATGGTTGTAACTCTCTCTCTCTCTCTCTCTCCCCTCTTCATAGAGACCGTGGCTTGCTGTTTAAAATTTGGCTTTATTTGCAATGTTGTATGTGGTGAGACTCGTTGCCACATAGGTGAACCTTATTGGTCCACATCATGGCTAACTTATGTTGACTCATGATTTTGTGGTACTTGCAGGTGGTTGTCTCAGTGATGGTTTCGTGGGTTTTAGTTTCACAATGTATTCCAGCGAAGTCTGAATGGATTCTTAGATTTGTGTTTTCCACTTTGAATAATGTTTAATTTGAAATTGACATCCAATTGAACCAAATTTGACGATAGGTTCAAGTTTTTAATATAGGATGATCTAGAGACTCATGTTTTTAGTTTGCACAAACCTATTCCTTGGAGGCTACCATGAATTATGATAGGTTTGATTTTATCTGAAGTCTAGAGAGTAGAGGTAGAAAATCAATTAACCAAGGCAACACAGACCAATGATTAAGGGCCATGTGGCATCAAAAATCATACATAGATGCCACATTTTCAAAACAAATGCCCAATGCACTAATAAGGATAACACAATAATGCTACAGAGACATGTTGCATACTTGAAAAATGCCATGTCACCTTGTTGATGTCAATGAGGATGACTTGGATGACACATAAATAATAAGGTTTTGCCACACATCACTAATGATTTCCACACACAAGGACCAATAGGATAAGTGGGAAATCTAGGATGTACCACAACGCATATAGGTGTATATAACTAAGTTAGATAATGTATTTCTTTTGCATCAAAGTTTGTCAAAGTCCTTTGTTCTTCGAACTTGAAAATGGATCTAATTGAATTTCATAAATCTCTAAGTCTGCTTGGTCGGAGAACCTTTGTTCTTCGTATTTTGAGCCTACAAAACTATTTACATGGACTTGACACTAAAATTACTTGCACTTTATAATCCTTTCAAGTTCTAGAAGGTGAGCAAATGCGAGGTTGTGTGCCATCAACACCAAAATTTRTCAAATGGACTTGACATCATATTAGACTAGTTCATTGATATTTCAAGTTCACGAGAATGTTGGTGGATTTAAAGAATTATGTTAGGGCATGCACATGGAAAGAAAWTTGTAAATGGCCACATGATGCTTCTATGTCACCCATCCAATAAAATATCTAAGAGACATGTGGTAGAACCATACAACTAATCATTATTTACCATGTTGCATTGTCAATGTTAGCTAAGGAGGATCAATGAGACACATGGCAATGTCGGAGGACTCCACGTGGCGACAATGTGCATGTAAAAAAGAAACCAAAAACCACTTTTTCATTAAAAATCCTCTAAGTCTTTTATGGAATCCAAATAAGACTTCACCGAGCTTTATAATGTTTTAAAGTACAAGAGTTGGGCATGTTTAGGTCCCCACATTTTGCTAAGTGCATAATCTCCCTGTGTTTTGTTTTGCTACCCCAAACATCTTTTATGTAGTACTTAAGGTCTATTGCATTGTGATGACTTGGGTTCTCATGTTTTATTAGTTGAACAACTCATCAAGTAGACCCAACTACAATCCAAAGCTACATTCAATAGAATTTTAGGATCAGGAGTAGAGGAGTGAATTTAAGGGGTTAGGTTGAGAACTATATGAAGAATGAAATATGAATGGAGCTGCAAGATTTTTCCATGTGGCCCTTGTAGAGAACACCATATGAAATGTTGACATGGTCACAACTGTTAGGCTTGTACATCTTGGACCAACTAGAGGAATCCACATGGTAGTGTATCCACAACATGTCATCTATGGTGATGTCATCAATTATAGTTGGATGAGGTCATGGACAATCAAACCCTACCACATGGTTGACCGATGTCAACAAATCCATGTCAATGGGATATGTCAAGGCATGAGAGAATGTCATGTTGTTGTGGCACGTGTTAGGTACTTGAATATTTTAAGGGTATTTTCTTTTTGAAAATTGGTCAAGCGCTTGAAATCCAAATATCAAAGGGGATTGAAATATATTTGAATGAATTATGGGTTCACATGGTAGAGTATGTTCCATTCCTTGTGTTTATTTAGAGGATGGACTCAACGACATGTTTAAATGAATTCTATAAAGTACT
>SNQJ01S0001234.1:0-12759 GCA_010110895.2 Picea sitchensis
TGGTCAAGCTATTCTTCTTCCCTATCCTCATCATCAACTAGGTTATTTTGAAGAGGGGTTTGGATTTTTGGATCGTTTTTATCTCTATCCCTTTGTTCCCTTGGCATAATCCGAGGAGAATTATTATTCGGTCTCCTGAAGTTGCCTCTGTTATCAACATTTGAGATATTCTTGTAACCTTGCTTCCCCTTGAATTTCATCTTCTCCATTTATGAATACAGAGACTTCATCATCTTGGTTAATTCATCTACTTGAGGGTGAGATGCAGAAGAAATAGAGGTTGAGGCCTCAGATCTCCCTCTTCCCTTGTCTCTGTCAAATTTTCTTCTGAGCCTGTCAACATCAAACACATTGGATTCTACTTCTAGGGCTGCATCTGTCATATTAGCCAAGGAAGTAGCTCTTCTCTCTGAGCATGAGGCATAAATTGGGGTCAAAAGCACTAGCATAGGTGATTTTGACAGAGGCTTCTGTGGGTTTTATCTTAGCAAGGATCTCATTGTACATCTTGTTGAATATTTTGGAGAAATCAAAGACATAATCCCCCTCTTTTCTCTTCAGGGACACAAACTCTGTGATATAATACATAAAATCTTTTTTATCCCCCCATTGCCTCATTAAGACATCATCTAAAGCTTCAATCCCAACAATAGATCCAGGGGTCAATCCCCTAAACCATTTCCTAACCTCACCATCAAGGCTCTGGACAAAAAATCTCATCCAGACATATTTTTTTTCAATGTTCAGGTTGTCTGCATAACTGTAGATAAAAACAAGGTGTTCTTCAGTAGTGATGTCTTCCTCTCCAGTGAATTTGGGCATATACTTTAGGTAATCTCCAATTGGGAGAGCATTCATTAGCTGAGGCAGGACTAGAGGGGCATATCTGGCAGCCACTATGGCATCCATTCTGTTTCCAAGGGGATTAGCACCTGCCATAGGGATATGAGGTGGAGGAGAATTAGGAGGAGAAGGGTTTCAAACTAGGGAGACTAGAGCTGAGCCTCCGGGAGGAAAGGGAAACAACAAAGGATTCTAAGAAAAGGATAAAAGGCTTGAAGGAAAAGAGGTTTCCCTCTCTGTGGTAGCAACAACAATAATAGGAGGAGGGGTGGTAAAGCCCGGAGTAGGAAAATCTTCTGAGGCGTTGGGTCTAAACCACTGTACAATTTTAGGGGAGAGAGGAGTGACAAGGATTTCTCCCTCCAATCCCAGACCAGGAGGGGAAAACTCAACAGGAACACTCCCAAAATTTAAAGTTCAGGAAACTCCAATATAAGTTATAACAGGGGAATGAGAAGCAGAAATTAGAGTTTCTAAAAAAGGACCATGGAAATCATCAGAAATACCTGGTTCAACAGTAGAGGTTCCTTCTTGAGGGGCCTTTCCTTTTCTAATAATTTTCTCTGGGTCATCTTCAGGTGTTGCTAAAGGCAGTTATGGAGTAGACCTCATGTGTCTGCCTCTAGAAGCCACAACTGAAACAGTGGATTCACCAATGGATTCACATGCACGTAGTCACCACGATGGAGTTTCTAGGTACACAACTACAATCTTTGATGTACTAAGTTCTGATGCACCTTCAGAACCAATAAGCTCTGTTGTTCAATCCCAAGGAAAATCTTTAATTTCATCTCCGACAATGGCGCCAAAAATGTTAGCACTAGATGTCACCTTTGGATTGCGACAGAGGTAAGCCTAATACCCATCAGAGTTTATGCCACATATTGGCTATAAAAGGGTCAAATGGGCACATTCTCAGGAAAATATCATCTTAACTCAAAAAACTGGATTGATATGCACTAGAAGGTGAGGTCTTGATTTAACTTCAGATAGTAAGTTGTAGTAAGGGTGTGTAGGAGGAAGACTTCGGTGTGAAAATGTAGAGGTTTTCCAAGGACATCAAGTCTTTCGAAAACCCAAGGAGGAACAATTTAAACATAGGAACTTCTTGAATTTAAATCTCATAGAAACTGAAAGGAACTATAACAACACTATAATCCAACTTTCATCATAATCCAGTCACAATAATTCAAGTGAATCGTTCAACGATGAACTCTTTTAGCATTAGAGGGAAACAAGAGGGAGTAAGAAATCTGACTGTCATTAAACAAGATGTCTCAAATGCATATACATAACCAGAGAACCAAAATGTGCATTAAAACTTTACATTCCGGGAGATTTTCTCCACCATCCTTCTACAAAATATAAAAACTGAGTATATATACTCAAAGAAACTCTCCCCCTAAATAAGCACACTTTGGTTGCAGCATTCAAGGCTTGACGTCCACATCTTCTTCTGTCATACCACACCTGCATTCTTTTGTCAGACGTGATCTCAAATCGGTATGGATATAGTAGGGAAATTCATTCATAGGGGTACTGCAAGCTGACCGCTCCAGAACCTCCATGTCTTCCATTTATGGGGTGAAATGAGGTTTCAACTACCTCCCCCTTATTTTCATTAACTGCACACATCAGGATCAAGAAGGATGATGACACTCGATAATGTTCCAGTCAGCCTTATAATCTCTTCCAGTTAAAATTGGCACCTCAAGGCTGTGAGGATTTTTTCTTTGTGACCACTCGAGCGGTTCAATCCTCTGCGCAGTACCCTTTCATCGCTCCACACGATCACAAACTGTGACCTTGCGCTTAACCACTTGAAATTTCAGTAATTCACATATCAGGAGCTCTCGCCCCATTCGTTGTTCAGACTTCCGAGTCGCAAAGTCGCGACTGCTCAGATCCTGTGCCACGTCCCCCTTTGGAAAGAACGATCCTGATCATTTCGTGATCTTCGCGTTTTGTGAGTCCCAAAACTTGTCTCATTGATTTCTCTCTTCTGCGAGTCAATGAAACGCTGATCCAACGGTTTGGATCTCTTGTTTAATCGACGACCACGATCACGTCAACATTTCGGGTCTCGGGACTTCGGGCTATGGATGTACCTTTAGGACAAGAAAACCAAACTCCTGATTCCTGAACCTCTGAAATTTTCCAATGCTAGATCAATGAACCTCGACTTTTCATGTTTGAATGTCCCATATTTACCTTTTCACGAATCGAGACTTCGTGATTCTGATGAACAACTTACCCCATTTTTAACCCCTCTGATTCCCGCACTCGCTTGATTTGCATATTCATAAAACCACCTCAAGTGATGAACTTGATGATCACGATTGCAGCCTGTGAACGATCACTTGGGTGACTGATTGGAGGCTTGGGGAAAATAAGAGGATCAGTGCCAAAGGCAAAGGGAGAAACATATTGTCCCTAGGAAAACATAAAGGCTTATGGTCGATGCATATCAGGCTGTCTTACAAGGAAAATAGGTCGATCAATTGGATGAAGAAAAACGAAAGGAAAACTACAAGCCGAGAGACAAAATCACAATCGAGTCTGCACAAGGAGAAAAACAAACAAAATCACAGGCCTAGGCAGGAAACACGACTCTAAAGACCTTAAAAAGTTTATGTGATAACATACACCATTCATCATGCACATAAAAGCAGCGGGTGCATTTGACAACCCAAATGGCACCACTGTGAACTCGTAATGACCATACCTTGTTATGAAGGCGGTCTTTCTAATGTCTTCATCCTTTATCCTTACCTGGTGATATCTCAACCTGAGATCTATATTCAAAATTATCTTCACATCCTTCAACTGATCGAAGAGCTCATCAATTCTCGATAGAGGATGTTTATTATTTACAGTCACTTTGTTCAATTGTTTGAAATCGATACACAATATCAACGTTCTGTCCTTATTATTCACCAACAGAATCAGGGCTCCCCAAGGTGACACTCTTGGGCATATGTACCCCTTCTTCAGAAGTTATTCAAGCTGCAATTGCAATTCTTTCAGCGATGGCGTACTCATTCTGTAAGGATCTTTCGACACTGGAGCTGCTCCAGGCATCAAGTTTACAGAGAAATCAACATCTCTCTTTGAAGGTATCCCTAGTACCTCCTGGAATACATATTCAAACTCCTTTAGTACCACACGATCTCCAATCTTTGAGACTTCATCCATAGATTCTTCCTCCACATGGGCTGCAAATAATTGATAGCCTTTCCTGAAGCACTTCTTCACTTGCATTGTTGAGATTTCTCTGATAGCAAAAACTCTGGGAATTCCTTGGACTATTTTCTGATTCCCTTCCTCATCTAGGCAAGTGAATGCCTTGTTACGACATTCCAGGATGGCATGGTGCTGGTCCAACCAGTGCATCCCAATTAAACAATCATAAGGGCCTAAAGGAAGAATGTTCAATTCAACCTTTGTGATCAGTCCATTCATGTCCACTAGACAGGACTTAACCAACTCAGTGACTTTCCTCTTGGTTCCTGTAGCCAACTGCACTAACCAATATTTTTCATGTTTTCTTCTCAACAATTGAAAACTTTCCACCACTCTAGGATCTATATAACTATGGCTAGTCCCTAAATCAATTAAAATAGTAGATGCATGGTTGTTGATCATACCTTCCACTTCAATCGTGTGCGACTAATATTCAACTTGCTTGTTTTCCAGGGCTGCGTAGATCCTTGACATTCTACTGCCCATGTCCTCCATTGTTTCAGCCTGCTGAACATTGTGGACAACTCTCAGTTTATCACTTATGTGGGGGAAATCTCTATACCTATGGTTTCCTTTACAACCCCAACACTCCATAGGTGTCTGTCTTGGCATTTTTCCACCCATTTCATCCTTTCTGGGCTCTCTAAAAGATGGCTATCCTTGAGGACTGTTTTTGAAAAATAAAGGTTCACTTCCTTTCTGCCTCTGCTCTTTCTTGAACTTCTTCTTGTCTTCCCAAGACTTCTGGAAGGTAGGATTTTCTCTTTGCTGTTCATATAATCATTTTGCTCTTCTTATCGTTTCTTCCATAGTCTTAGGGTCATCATACTGAATGTTGTCCCCAATTAAAGGTGGAAATCCACTTAGATACCTCTAAATCTTGACAATCTCCTCCTTGATGAAAGAAAGATACTTCAGCAGTTCCAGAAATCTATGTTCACACTCATAAATGGTCATGCTTCCCAGCTTGAGTTCGAAGAACATATTCATCTTTCTATCATAGTATCTTTTAGTCAAGTATTTCTTCTCGAAATACCTCTTGAATTCTTTCCAGGTGATATCTTTCTCTCTAATGTGTTGTACCTGCACAAGCTGATCCCACCACATAGATGCTTTTCCTTTCAATTGATACATCACAATTATTCCTTCTGCATGAGAGGAATAATTCTGCAGTTGGAAATATTTCCTCATGCCAAGCAACCATGTTTCAAAATATTCCTCCTTCTTATGTTCTCCATCAAACGTTGGAGGCTTAGTCTTGTTCATTTCTCCCTTTAGTTCATCCATTCCAGATCTCCTGTGATTTTTGGTAGGAGATGGGATTGAACTACTATGTGCTTCCTTACTATAATTCTTTGAGGAGCGACGGTGATGTCTCCTAACACTTCTCGATCTTCTTTTCCTCTCAAGGGTCCTACGACTCCCTAGTTTGCTTGAGTCACTCTCTTTTTCCAATTTCTTTTCGATTCTTTCCAAACTCCTTAACAACTTTACGTTGAATTCACCTTGTTTTTCCTGAGTTTTCCTGAGATTTATTCTATCTGCTCGGCGAGTTTGGGCATCTTTTTGTAATTTTTCATCGATTTGCATCATATGCCCTTCCTTACCTTTTCCGTGCCCATTGGAGTTTGATCCTTCGAATCCCAAGTGGATGTCCATTCCTTCTCTTTCATTCTCTAAACTGGAGGCAATCCACACATCTTCCATTTCTTTGCACTTCGTGGAAATTCTAACTGGTTCTGGCACTTGTCAAACTTCTGCAATCACAATGTGCAGACAACTAGAATTTTTCAGGCCATCTCCCCTTAACAAAATCCACACATTCAAAACCAATCCGATTAAGAAAAACGTTTCAATTTCATGAACTTTCTGAGCTCTGCTCGGCTCTGTAACTTTTGGGTGATAGCCCCCTCTTTCTTAGTCCCCAACCCATGCGATCATGGGACATGACCAAATGCTAAACTACTAGGTGCTACTCAGACTTTCAGCCTTTGGAGATTTCAAAGAACACACAACTATCTCTCGGAGTTTCAATTACCGAATTCACAAAATCGGGTGGATCAACGATCCAGGTTTACCCATCATCCAATGGCTAAAATCCATTATGGTATTTCCATCCTTGAAGTTTTTGGGACTTCGGGACTTTAGACCTCAGAACTTCAGGACTTCGTACCTCAGAAGTTCCCACACTTGCTTCTTCCCAATCTTTCGACATTTGAAATTTTGATCTACTTTACTCTTTAGGCCCACATAGCACAACTGTCACCAACTAAGGTGGTGGCACGTGGCATATCTAGGAAGGTCCACATCACCTTCGACGATGTCATTGGTTCCTGCCCTAGTTCTCTTTTCGTTTCATAGTTTTGGGCATCGGGAGTTCGTGCATCATCACACCTCACTTCTCCCGATTGCTGGAATTCTGAAATTACGATCTACTCACCTGCTTGATCCAATAGTCAAGCCCTTTCCTATGATCTATGATGTAGATATTTCTTAGTCAAGACCATATGCCTTTCCCACCCTAGGAGTATACACCTTCTCTGTCACCAAGACAGTCCTTCAACTGTTAACCTCCCTTGCCTTGGGCTTCAACAACAGACCACACCATAAGTATTAGAGTTCTGTAGCAGCTACATGACCCCTTCTAGGAGTCCTTACTTCCTCAACACACTCTCTCACCTGGAGAGAGTTGCTCACAAGTATGGCGACCTGTTCTTTTCAACCACAACCACCTCCCTCACCTGGAGAGAGTGTTACACATAGGTTAGACAACCTATTTCCTTCAACTCAGGTTCCAACACAGTCAGGAAACTATGAGGCTCAACACGAACATACACTAACCAAAAATCCACACGTAGTCAATCACTGTGTGGCCACAACAGTCCACGACCCTCCAAAGACCATACAATGCTACCAACACAACCTTCACTTAGCCTTTAAATCTATGATACCAAAATGTAACATCCCTGTGCTGTCAACCCATGCCAAGAGTAATGCTACTGCTAAATAACACCTATATAATATGCATTTTAATGAATTCAAATGAATTAACACAGAGTAAGCACATAATTACTGCTAGCATAAATAATCAATGGAATTAACAATAATTCATATGTGCAACAGAACACATGATAATCATGCAAGCATCACAACCATACATAACATACTATTACGCAAAAATTGATACTTATCTTTGAAACGGTATGATGGTAACACACCAATTGCGTGCAGACCTTCCACAAACCTCCCAGCCTTAGATCACACTGCTCATCACTCTCAGCAGTAGGTCACCCTTGAGCTGGGACTAAGCTCCACCAGGGAAGGGATTCCTAGGCTAGGCAAGGTGAATAGGGCAGTCACACAGTTACAGAGGAAGGTTTCTTTCCCAGGAGCCACTTATGCCCACTTCTCACAGAATCTCATTCCCCACATGCCTGTCCAACCCTAGGAGTATACACCTTCACTGTCACCTGGAAAGTCCTTTAGCTGCTAAACTTCCCTTGCCTTGGGCTTCAACAACAAACCAGACCAGAACTCTCTGAGCTCTGTTGCAGCTACAGGACCCCTTCCAAGATTTCTCACTTCCTCTGCATGCTCTCTCACCTGGAGAGAGTCGCTCACAGGCTTGGAAACCTATTTTCCTCAAGTTGATTTCTAGAACAGTCGAGAAACCATGAGGCTCAGCACAAACATACACTGGCCAACAAGCCACACACAATCAAGCACTGTGCAACTACAACAACCAACTGGGAACACAAACATGAGCTTCCCAAACTGGTGACAAAAAGATGCTATAGCACAAAAAGGCTCAACAATTATGAGACATTCGAGTTTCCAACCAACAATAAAGGCCATACTCATGACTCTAGTTTCAGAGATGTGTAACGTGTACAAAGATTCCAGGCAGAGACTTCCACGATTCAGGTGAAGGATCCAACACAAAACACCAAAAACAGAGGTCGATGATAGGCACCCACGAGTTCAGACGGAGGATAGAGAATGAGGTTCGAACCCCCAACATGACTCACTTCTCTGGTTTTAACTGCATGTGCCCAGGTCAACACCTGTCTCCCTGGGGTTGCATGCTCCCCATTTCACACACGTTCCCCCTTCTAGGAACTTAGGATAAAACATAAACATTTACACAACTTTGGAATAATATTTTATTATTATTCCCAAGGACTTAAGCTCTTAAGCTTAGCCCTTCTCCCAACCTTGTATCCCCCTCTCCCTTACCCAGACTTTGTGGAAGCTTAGTCCCCCATCACTCATTCATCGTGGTCGGTACACACACAAAGATGTTTTTATATTAATAATGTGCATCATTACATGTACAAAAATCAGGCTCTTGGCCTTAAACACTTAGGCTGTCTGGCCTAATAAGCACATAAGCCCACCAACTTATATAAACTTGGCTCACTAGCCTATACAACATAATTACAATTCATAATGCAATTGGGGCATGTCCTTGGGCTATTACATACCTGTAATCTTCGAAGAGAAGGCTGATGCATTTGCTGTCCTGAATTCTCTGTGTCTTCAGGATGCGAGATCAATGGATATTGACTGTCCATTGGTTGATTTTCAGACTCATTCTAGAATTGATTTTCTAGAAATTTTACATCTCTGCTAAGAATCAATTTCTTTGATATTGGATTGTAGAGACTATATGCTTTTGATGTTTCATTGTAGCTAGTAAATATACATTTCTCACTTCTATCATGCATTTTCTTCCTTAATTTGGAAGGGATATGAGCATATGCTATGCATCCAAATGTCCTGAGATGTGCAACATTTAGCTTTGTCCCACTCCATGCTTCTTTAGGGACCTTCATATTTAAACTAGTGGTTGGATATCTATTCATAAAATAAACTGAGCATGCTACTGCTTCAGCCCAAAATGTATTTGAAAGACATTTCTCTTTGAGTAGGCTTCTTGCCATGTTCATTATTGTCTAATTTTTCCTTTCAACCACTCCATTTTGTTGTGGAGTATACCTGGATGTAGTTTTCATGATGATGTTGTGTGATTTGCAGAAATTTGAAAATTCTTTGGAGCTGTATTCTCCTCCTCCATCTGACATGAGAGATTTTAGATATTTTCCACTCTATTTTTCAACTTCTGCTTTGAATTCGTTGAATTTTGCAAAAGTTTCAGACTTGTGTCTGAGAAAATAGATCCAGATTTTCCTGCTAAAGTAATCAATAAACGTTAGAAAATAAAAGATACCACCTATTGACTCTGTTTTCATTGGTCCACATAGGTCAGTGTGAACCAATTCTAGGTGTTGTTTGGCTTGAGTGGAGGATTGTGGAAAACTAGTTCTCTTATGTTTTCCAAGTATGCAAGACTCACATGGGGAATTTTGCTCTTTGAAGACAGGGAGACCTTTGACCATGGAGTGCTCCTGTAGAAGACTTAGACTCTGAAAGGATAGATGTCCAAATCTTGTATGCCAAACCGTAGTTTCATTGAGGGTGGATGCACTTTTTTCATATGATTGGGTCAGATTTGTAGTTCTGAGGGTCAGGGGAAACATTCTATTCTTGGTCATGTGGATTTTAGAAATCAATTTTCTGCTGGGGGTTTTATCATAAATCCAACAGGATGCTCCTTCAAAAATTACCTTATAGCAATGTTCAATTAGTTGTCCTACACTTAACAAATTATGTGTCAGATATGGAACATGATAGACACTGTGTATGTCTTTCTTTACATTTTGTTTAGTAAGAAAAAGAACAGTTCCTTTTCCTTGAACTTTGACTAAAGAATCATTTCCAAGTGTAATATCAGATGAAATTGAAGAATCAATGCATGAGAGTAAATATTTTCTACTTGCCATGTGATTGCTACAACCACTGTCCAACAACCAGAGATATTTATGTTGTTATTCAGTCTTGTGGCATGAGAGAAACATATATCTGAGGTTTCTCCTTCATGATTTAAGACATGTGCTCTGCCTGAGAGCTGATCTGCTTGCTTCTTCCGACATTCGGATTCTTAGTGCCCAAAATTTTTGCAGTATTAGCATTGTATGCTTGATTTTTCATTTGATCTTCTCCCTCTGCCTCTTTGAGGCTGGAGAGTGTGATTCTGGTTATGTTGTCTATAACCTTGGAAATTATGATTCTAGTTCTGTTGTTTGTGACCTTCATTTGAGTGATGGTTACTTGGACTTATCCCTCTTCCTTGATGACCTAGACCTCTACCTCTGCCTCTCCCTCTACTGAAAGAGAATTGAGTCTTCAAGGCATTGGCTATTGAATCATCTTCAAGATGTAGTTTGGTCTCATGTGTCAATAGGGAACCCGTTAATTCATCTGTTGAAAAATTTGACAGATCCTTGGATTTAAGGATGGCTGTAACAACCATTCCAAATTTCTTTGGTAAAATTATGAGTACTTTCTCAACAATTCGTTGATCACGTATGGCTTCACCAGTCAATCTAATTTGGTTTACGATTCCCATGACTCTGGTCATAAACTGATCAATGTTTTCAGACTCTGTCAATTTTAAAGTCTCAAAATGCATCCTCAAGGTCCGAAGTTTGACTATTTTGACTCTGTCATTGCCTTGGTAAGATGATTTAAGGATGTCCCAAGCCAGTTTTGAAGTAACAATGCCTGCGATTTTTGAGAAAATCGAGTCATCCATGGAATTTTGAATCCAAAATTTGGCTTTATTCTCTCTGTTCCTTTATGTTGCCTGAGCAGTTCTTTGTTGGTTGGTCATGGAAACAAGGTTTGTTGGATCTGGTTCCACATATCCAAGATCCAATGGATCCCAACACTCTTGTGCTTACAAGAAGGATCTAATTCTAAGAGACCAAAACTCATAATTATTTCCAAGAAGAATCAGTCCTTGAGTTGGTCCTAAATTGCTTGAGGTGGCCATCTTTGAAGAAAAAAAATTAAACAACAAAAAATTGTTTAAATATTTGTGTGCTTACTTATTTCCTGTGTGTAAAACCAAGTTTGCGAAGTTCTCTCAGTGACTTCAGACCAAAAAACGCGAGGTAGACCACTTATTTAGCTTCAATCTGGCTGGATTTGACTATATGAGTGCGAGATCTACGGATTCAGAGATCTGAGCTCTGTTGTTTAGAAACAATAACAATTGTAGCCCCTCTAATGGAGGAATCAAGATTTTTGAGTTTACTCAAGAGCCTAAAAAAAATTAAATTTCAGCATTTCATGTGATCGTGTTATGAAAACCAGGCGCTTCGCGACCTCAGACCTCGAGTATTATGTTGTGAGTCATCCTGACTCTCCTGACTCCTGAACTCTCGAACTAGAGATTAGCGAGTGCTAGCTCCTCCCTTAACCTTCATCAATGTGACCTTCAACTATGACCTGGGGCCAATCTTCTGAGTGCTTCGCGACTTTGCGTTTCACATTGTTGGAAGATTTCTCCCTTGTTTCTTCTGAAACCCGAACTTGTCCTCCCGTCAGATCGATGGTCCACGTTTGCCTGTGATCCAATGATATTGATCTCCCCTTCACGAATTGGGACTTTGCATTTTAGGATATTGAAAGACTACTTGTCTCTATTTTTCAGATACCTGAACTTGCGATCTCTTCGAGACCAGATCAACGGTCCAAATCTCTCCTTCTAGCCAACGAATGAGATTTAATCGTGAACTCGGACTTCACGAGTTTTCACAACTCTTGCCTCATGATTTTCTGATTTGCGAATCAGTGAAGTGTTGTTCCAACGCTGTATCCAACAGTTCTTAATGGTCCTCAACTGATGACTGATATCTTCTTTGAAATTTCGACGTTCAAGAGTTTCAACAACACTGCATCGTGTTCTCTCCGAACCACGAACTAGAGAAGTACCGATAGTTTGACGCGTGTCTCCTTCTTGGATTGACGGTCAAGATTTGTTTTGGACTTTAGAACTTCAGAAGTCTTGTCTCCTTTGCAACCTTTGCACAAAATCCCCGAATACACGAAGTTTCGAAAAACTTTGGCGGTTAAATCTTGCGCATTTTTTCTTGATCTGACTACTGTTGTTTCTCTCACCTTGATCTAACGGATGAAACACGTTCTCCTTTTCTGCACGCTCCTCATCCTTTCTGAGCTTGATTAATGGCTCATATATTTTACAGGGTTGATCTTACAGCTGCTGAGCTTGTCTTTTGCTGTATCTGCACAAACTTTCTACTTAAGTAGGAATTTTGTGAATCTTTCACGAATTCTTTAAAAGCTCACAAATCTTTTTTTTTCTTTTTCTTTCGAGTCTCCTTCTGTAGGTCTACCTCCACACGTTGTGATGTTTCCAATGATATTTTGGGCAGACTATTGTCTCCATGTTCCTTTATTGGACTATAGAGTGTTCTCCAAGATTATTTAAACACTGCGTCCTTCTGCAACTACTTCGCTTCTTTGCGCTTGTTGTCTGCAACGATATTTTGAGTGAACTTCAGATTGAGAACTATTCTCCAAGATTTGTGAAGAATCTTGCATCCTTGTTCTCTCATAGACAGTGTAATCTCTGCGCTTCTTAGGACCAGGTTGCTCTCCAAACTATGTGAAGAGGCTTACGTCTAAAGCTCTGATATCATGACAAAATGAGAACAAGAAGATAGAATTGGGAAAGAAAGAAAATGAGCAGAGCGCAATAGTATTGAGTATTGAGAATAGATAATTTCAGAAAAGGACAAAAGGCCG
>SNQJ01S0001234.1:12769-37278 GCA_010110895.2 Picea sitchensis
AGTCCAAGTAGCCAAGCCTCAGCTTCCTCTCCTTTCTTTATCTCACCATCGAAGGAGGGAGGTTTGGCCTTTTTGAATTCCTCAAATCTATGACTCTTAGAATTTTTTTGCCTCTTCTGTTTCTTTTGAGAATAGGAACTGGTCCTGCTGCTGGAAGAGCCTTCTGAATCGCCAGCTTCTTTCTCAGTGGAATCGTCTGGCACTAGTCCTTTACCTCTGGGGTGGACCTTTCTGGATGTGCTTCTCTCAGTGTGACCGCTGACACGACTACAATTTTGCATCTCAGGTTCATGTTGCATCTGTCGTTGTAGGTCGGATAAGCTCTGCAGTAGAACTGCATTAATCTCAGTTTGCTTTTCTTGTTCCTTCACCATTCTTTCATTGTCGGCCTTGCACCTTTGCAATTCGGCCATGAGACTCCTCACTGTCTCAGCTAAGTCTGGAGGGGTTCCTATTGCTCTTCTTTCGTCTGACTCTTCATCTCTGTTGTGGGAGCCTTCTCCCACCTCTTGGTGAGTCACCATTTTTCTGCGTTTGTAGATTCCCGCGATTGATCGCCTGCTTGAGTGAAGAGACAAACGTTGACTATTAGTTAAGAGTTAAATTTGTGTTTACAAAAGGTGCATAAATTCATAACTCTTTCACATGCACACACAGTCGGGTTTTCATTTTCCAGGTTATTAATCCTGGGTAAGATAGTTAAGTCAGGGGTTTACTCCTCATAGGAGTGTTTTGAACGAGGTTTATGCGCGACTCGTGCATGATCCCAGTCAGGCCGAGTGTTGTAACCATGCTCTGATACAAATTTGTAACACACCCACTACCATCAATCAAAATTTTTTTGGTTGAATTCTCAATAATGAGACTCCCCGGAGCTTGTAGCAGCAAAATGCCAATCGCAGGTCTTCTATTTACCAACCCGATTCTCTGTACATAACCTTGGTATTACGTCCCACCTGACGCAGGTGCGCCAACAACGGGTATGTCCGCTCATAGGTTCTTCTTATTCTCGCCCGAAGAACTCCGAGGTTATTCTATTTCCCTATCGGGACATCTGCTTCCACAGTTATCTTCACACGATCCCCTTTCCTTGATTTATCGGGGGATCAGAACTTGTGACTTTGCGAGTTCAAAGGTTGAACACTGGGATATTGGATCCCCGAGATCCGATGATCAGTCAACTCACTGACTTTTCCTCGAGGGATTTCTCTACTCGCAACCTCGTGACTTTGAATGCCCAATACTTGGGCCCTCACCCTGCGAACTCCTGAGTTCGCGAGATCTCTTGATCTCTTCCACCTGTCCTCCTTCGATGGACAGCTCACAGCCTCTCGCCACTTCGCTGCTTCGCGACCTCGTGTCTCGCGACTTTTAACGCCAAATACTTGGGCTTTCACCCTGCAAGCTCCCGAGTTCGCGAGATCTCCTCGATCTCTGCCACATGTCCTTCCCAGATGGAGGGCTCACGGCCTCTCGCTACTTCGTTGCTTCGCAACTTAGAGCATCCAAACTTTGGGCTCTTACCTCGCGAGTCCAGAGCTCACGAGATCCCTGGATCTCCGCCACCTATCCTCTTCGGATGGATGGTTCAGATCCCCTCGTAGCCTCGCCACTCGCGACTTAAAGCGTCCATCTTTTGGACTTCTACCCCGCGAGCCCCGAGCTCACGAGATCCCTCGATCTCCGCCACTTGTCCTCCTCAGATGGATGGCTCAGATCCTCTCGTAGCCTCGTCGCTCGCCACTTAAAGCGTCCAAATTTTGGACTTCTACCCCGCGAGTCCCGAGCTCACGAGATCTCCAGATCTCCACCACCTGTCCTCCTCGGATGGACGACTCAGATCCTCTCATAGCCTCATCGCTCGTGAATTAAAGCATCCAACTTTTGGACTTCTACCCTGCGAGTCTCGAGCTCACGAGATCCTTGGATCTCCACCACCTGTCTTCCTCGGATGGACGGCTCAGATTCTCTCGTAGCCTCACCGCTCGCAAATTAAAGCGTCCAACTTTTGGACTTCTACCCCGCGAGTCCTGAGCTCATGAGATCTCTGGATCTCCCCCACCTGTCCTCTTCTAATGGATGGCTCAGATCCTCTCGTAGCCTCGCCACTTGCGACTTAAAGCATCCAACTTTTGGACTTCTACCCCGCGAGTCCCGAGCTCACAAGATCTCTGGATCTCCGCCACCTATCCTCCTCATATGGATGACTCAGATCCTCTCGTAGCCTCGTTGATCGCGACTTAAAGCGTCCAACTTTTGGGACTTCTACCCCACGAGTCCTGAGCTCATAAGATCTTAACCCTCGTCTATCTCCCTATAGATCTAATGACTGTCAGGTTTCCTAGCTAAGATCTGACGATTCAGATCTGTCCCGATGCCATGCCCTTTCCTAACTGTTCTTTGGACGTGGAAAAACCAACAGTCCAGATGTTCTCATGGGATCTGGGGATCTACGAATCAGATTTCCTCACTATTCACGAAGATAAGGGAAAAAGGGTTAAGGCAATTTATGCCCTCATTCATTCCTTCGATTTAACGGTCGTGAATGATCGCAGATTTCCCGACAAGATCTCATCCATTGATCAATACTTATCCTTACGCATCTACTTCGGGATTTCAAGAGGGTCATTCCTCTTCGCATAGGGTTGCTAAGACTTGCACATTCACGCCCTTTTTTTTCCAGGTTCTTGGTAAACCTTTTTGAGAAGGGAAATCTCTGTGAAGAGGTCTATTTCGAGCCATTCCTGGATACAGATAAGGGAAACAAATTATCGAGAATGGACTGGATACCTGACTTAGTTCAACCTGGGCATGATTAGATTCATTTTTATTGACGTGAGTCGTGCATGGCTTCCTCTATTACAAGCATAGGTCCATTAGTTATTATCAAAACATTCACAGACATCCTTACACCAAAATCGTTCACAATCTCACAATGTTGTGAGTATATATGTATATCAATATATGAATTTCAAGATGGAATACATGAAAATACTTATCAGAAATAACACCCAAAGTGGGTACGACTACTAAGAGGGGTGCTCGTTTCCACCCAACCGTAGGCTCAGAGACTCCCAAAGGATTTACCACTAGCCACCCCCGAGCCCATACCACGATGCTCTGAGACTACGTCTCTCTATCTTCTAGTGACCAGAAGCGAAGGTTGCAATCCCTCCTCTCTGCTATCACTCACTCTGCGTAAAAACTGCTAGAGTTCCCCTTGCATCTGCCCTTTTCAATCGTCCCTGCCATACGCCTTATCCTCTCGCAAGGTTGCGTGTGGCACGATTACCCTCACGCCGATCAGGCCTGATGGCTCTACGGATTGGCGGTTCACCATCCCATCCCTCATCAAGCCGCCCGCCTACCAGCCTGCGAGACATTAAATTTGGGGGCCAACGAGCCGCTTTTGGTTCTCCGGGCCAGTGGAGTCCAAATACGGTATTTATTCAGGGTGGAAGTTAACGCCACCTTTTCAGGAGCCTTCCACTGCTATCATGATCTCTTTTTTGCACATCCCCTTTCAGCAGTCCTGCAATAAATTCAAATATTATTCACATTCATTGACCTCTTCCTGCAGGTCCATTTACATCACATATTCATACTTATGATTTTGCCATAGTCCTTGGCTAGTCCAGTTATATTTACAATCTGGGGGAAATAGGGTGTTACACTTTTATTCTTACCTGGTGATATCCTAACCTGATATCTATATTCGAAAATATCTTCACATCCTTCAATTGATCGAAGAGGTCATCAATCCTCAGCAGAGGATATTTTTTCTTTACAATTACTTTGTTCAACTATTTGAAATCGATACACAATCTCATTGTTCCTTCCTTCTTCTTCACGAACAGGATTGGGACACCCCAAGGTGACACGCTTGGGCATATATACCCATTCTTAAGAAGCTCTTCAAGCTGCAATTGTAGTTCTTTCATCTCTGGCGTACTCATTCTGTAAGGAGATTTCGACACTGGAGTTGCTTCAGGCATCAAGTTTATAGAGAAGTCAATATCTCTCTTCGGGGGTAGTCCAAGTACCTCCTGAAACACATCTTCAAAATCCTTTAGTACCACATGATATTCAATCTTTGACACCTTATCCTTAGGTTTTTCCTCCACATGGGCTATAAATAATTGGCAGCCTTTCCTGTAGCACTTTTTCAGCTGCATTGTTGAGATTTCTTTGATAGAAACAGCTTTGGGAATTCCTTGGACTGTTTCCCGATTTCCTTCCTCATCCAGGAAAGTGAATGCCTTGTTCTGATAGTCCAATATGGCATGGTGTTGGTCCAACCAGTCCATCCCAATTAGACATTTATAAGAACCTAAAGGCAGAACATTCAATTCAGCCTTTGTGCTCAGTCCATTCATGTCCACAAGACAAGACTTAACTAACTCAATGACTTTTCTCTTGGTTCGTATATCCAGTTGCACTAGCCAAGACTTTTCATGTTTTCTTCTCGACAATTGCAACCTTTCCACCACTCTAGGATCTATATAACTATGGCTAGCCCCTGAATCAATTAAAATAGTAAATGCATGGTTGTTGATCATACCTTCTACTTCAATCATGTGCAACTGATATTCAGCTTGTTTGTTATCCAGGACTGCGTATATGCTTGGAATTCTACTACCCATTTCCTCTGTTGTTTTAACCTACTATACATTATGGACAACTCTCACTTTTCCATTGTTATGGGGACAATCTTTGTACTTATGGTTTCCCTGATAGTCCCAACACTGAATGGGCATCTGCCTTGGCCTTTTTCCCCCTATGCCAGCCATTCTCAACTCTCTAAATGATGGTTGTCCTTGAGGAATGTTTTCTAAAAAGGGAGGCTTTCTTCCCTTCTACCTCTTCTCTTTCTTAAAATTCTTCTGATCATCCCAAGCCTTCTGAAAGGTAGGATTTTCTCTTTGTTGCTCATACAAGCACTTTGCCTTCCTTATCATTTCTTCCATGGTCTTAGGGTCATCATACTAAATATTTTCCCCAATGGAAGGTGGTAGTCCAATCAGATACCTTTGAATCTTGACAATCTCATGTTTGATGAATGGAACATACTTAAACAATTCCAAATATATTTGTTCGTATTCATCAATGGTCATGCTGCCCAGTTTGAGTTCAAATAACTCTTTCATCTTTCTGTCATTGTATCTTTTAGTCAAGTGTTTCTTCTTGAAATACCTCTTGAATTATTTCCAACTGATATATTTCTCTCTAATGTGATGCACCTGCACAAGTTGATCCCACCACATGGATGTTTTTCCTTTCAGTTGATACATTGAAATTCTTCCATCTGCATGAGAGGAATAATTATGCAATTGGAAATATTTCCTTATGCCAAGAAACCATGTTTTGGCATCTTCCTCCTTCCTGTGTTCTCCATCAAATGTAGGAGGCTTAATCTTGTTCTTTTCTCCCTTCATCTCATCCACTCTAGATCTCATGTGCTTTCTGGTAGGATATGGGCTTGAACTACTATGTGCTCTCCTCTTGGAGTGGACTTAGGAGTGATGATGGTGTCTACCACCACTCCTGGATCTTCTTCTCTCAGAAGTCTGGTGACTCCTTGTTTTGCTCGAGTCACTCTCCTTATCCAACTTCTTGTATATTCTCTCCAAACTCTTTAACAACTTTACGTTGAATTCACCTTGTTTTTACTAAGATTTCATGAGCTTTATGTTATCTGCTCGGTGAGTTTGGGCATTATTTTGAAATCTTTCAATGATTTTCCTCGTGTTTCCTTCCTTATCTATCTCTTCTCTATGTCCATTGGAGTTTGATCCCTCAACTCCCAAATGGACATCCATTCCATTTGTTTTATTCTCTAAAATGGAAGCATTTTGTGTCTCCTCCATTTATCTGCACTCAGTGGCAACTCTATTCAGTTCTGGAACTCATTAAACTTCTGCAACACAATGTGAAGACAACCAGAATTTTCCAGGTCATCATTCCTTAACAAATCCCATAGCATTCATAAACAAATTTGATGCAAGAAAATGTTCAGTTTTCATGAATTTTCCAAGCTCTCCTTGGCTCTGTAATAAACTCAAGCCTTAGCCCTTTTTTCTCAGTTCCCCAACCCACGCGACCATGGGTCATGACCAAGCACTATATCTCAAGGTTCTTTATTCGATACTTTGGCTTTCAGAAAACTCTAATCATAGCACATCAGTTACTCGAAGATCTGAATTACCAAACTCACGAGGCATGCGGATCAACCATCCACCATACCTAACATCTGACGATGGACATACACAAGGGAAATTATGTCATCGAAGCCTCTGGGACTTCGGAGCTTCGGGAGTTCAGAGCTTTGGGACTTCGGTCCTGGAAGCTCCCACACTTGCTTCCTTCCAAACTCTCGACTTCCAAACTTCTGACCTTTCTAGCCTCCGGGCCCATGGCATAACTGTCACCAACCACGGTGGTAACACGTGGTGCACTTAAGAAGGTCAACGTCACCCCAGGCGATGCCATCTAGCCCCACTGTGTCTACTTTTTCCTTCAGGACCAACTGACACATGGCACACATCCCATGTGCCCACGTCCATCCAAGTGGCATCAGCATGACCCACTACTTTGGCTCTTCAGGACTTCATAATTTTGGGCTTCAGGAGTTTGTGAGTCATCACATCCCACTTCTCCTAACATATGAACTCCCAAAATTACAATCTGCTCTTCTGCTTGATCCAATGGTCAAGCTCTTTTTCCCAGATCTACAGTGTATATATCCTCGAGATTTCAGATTTTTGGGTTTCAGAGGTTTGTGCCTCAGAGCACCCTGCTTCTCCTAATTGTCGAACTTCGAAAGGCTTCCAGGATAACCTTCCTGCACCTTCTCCAGATCTAATGGTCATAAAGGACTCTCCTTTTTCCCAAACAGATCCTATGGCTCCAACACCCCAAGTGTTGAGTTCTCTCTCTTTGTGGTCAAATACCACGCCGGATGTGGTTTTATTCTACACTACTCCTCCTGAGCTTCGTAACGCAGCCAAGTAACCCCTTGGCACTCAAAAAACATTATAATATTTGAAACACCATTTCCACTGGAAACCTTAGGTCCAAACACCATTACCTGGCCCATCCAGGCTCAACATTGAAACCATGGCTCTAATAACATATTGTAACATCCTCGGCCACCTCCAAGCTAGGAAATGCTACCCTTCCTACCTTAACTTAGCCTTTAAAGCTCTGATACCATATTGAAACATCCTCGGCCATCACTCCCACTATCGGGCAACGCTACTATGCGGAATAACACTTATAAAGTATTCATTTAAATGAAGTTAAATGAATTAACACAACATAAACACATAATTACCACTAACATACATAATTAACATAATTAACACTAATTAATTCATTCAACGGAATACATGATAATATTACAATCATCGCAGATATGCATTTTAATTAAATTTAAACACATAGTGATACTTATCTTTGAAACGGTAGTAACTCCACCAACTAAGTGCAGACCTACCAGCCTTAGCCCACGTTGCTCATCATGCTCAGCAGTGGGTCACCCCCGAGCTGGGACCAAGCTCCCCCCAAGGCAAGGGAAACCTAGACTAGACTGAGGTTATAGGAAAACTGAACAGAGCAACCAGAAGGATTCTCTCCAGGAGCCTTCTTACGCTCACTACTCACAGAATCTCATTCCCCACATGCATGTTCCACCTGGGAGTATACACCTTCACAAGCACAGTCAATCGGTGATTCACCTCCCTCTTTGGGTCTCAGCAACAGGAGAGATCAGAAATTCTCAGAGATCTGTAGTTGGTGTTGGACTCTCTCTGGGAGAAAACCACTTCCCAGTAGACTCTCTCACCTAGAGAGAGATGGTCAATGGCCTGACAACCTATCTCTTTAACCACAGTCCTGACAACCCGCTTCTTCAACCAGTTTCAGCCCAATTCTTGCAACGTGAGGATAACAGCAACAACAACTGGTCGATTCCACTCTGGAAAAATAGAAGGCGGTAACCCAAGACATTTCAGGTACGGACTCGGCTCTGCAATGGAAAATAATATAGTTCACAGGAAACACAGGAGACATGACTCAGTCCAAGGGTTTTGCCACTAGTTTTCAGAGTTACGTGAGGGTATCTAGAGACCGGGAAATGCAAAGGATGACAGAATGAGGAGCGAACATAGACCCCCTAAACGGTTCAGACAACCCACGACAGAATGGAGGATGAACCCCCATCACGGCTCAATTCTTGGGTTAAATTGCATGTGCCTGGGCTGACACATATCGCCCATGAAGCTGCATGCACTCCATCAAGTATGCGTTCCCTTTTTGCACATGTTGGAGCTGCATGCATTACCTCTCTCGAGACTTAGGATAAAAACATGTTTGTCATACAACTTTTGGAATAATAATAAATTAGTATTCCCAAGGACTTAAGCCCCTAAGCTTATTCCCTCTTTCCAACCTTTCATCCCCCTTTCCCTTACCCACCTTGTGGAAGCTTAGTCCCCCATCACTCTTTCTTCATGGTCAGTCTGCACGCAGTGATGTTTAATCTTTATTAATGTTATGCATAGTTACATGTACAAAATCAGGCTCCTGGCCTTTAATACTTAGGCTCTTCATCCTAATAAACACATAAGCCCACCAGCTTATCAATACTCAGCTCACCAGCCTACAAAACATGATTATAATTCATAAACATGATTACAATTCATAATATAATTGGGGCATTACCGGGGGATATTACAAGTACTTGAGAGTATTCACGTGTATTGGCTCTCTTTGACCCATGTCCTGAAAAGTATTTTGGACAAAAATTGTCAATGATGTTTTAGTTTTCTATGGTTCGGAAGGAAACAAAAAGAAAGCATCCCTTTGGTTAAATGGAAAATATTGGTTGGACCGAAAAAAGAGGGGGTGGAGTTTGAAGAATATTTTTGTATTCATCCAAGCCTTCGTAGCTAAGATCTTATGGAGGATGTTCTTTGATGAGGGGATGTGGGGTACCATTGTGAAGTGGAAATATTTCAATTCCCTTTCCATAGAACAAAGGATCAGGAAGGAGCTAAAATATTTTAAAGGGGCTTCCACTATTTGGAAAGGTCTAGTTCGTGATTTTTTGGTTCTTGTCAGGTGGGTGGCCTGGAAGATCTGGAGAGGGAATCGAGTTCATCTGGGGGAAGATTTGCGGTCGTGGGTTGGAGGGTGGGGCAATTATTTGTTGTCCCAAGAGTTAAGAGGGTTTGTAAACTCTCGTGATTTGAAGGTTTTAGCGGATGTTGGGATCCGAGGTATACAACACAATGGTGTACAAGTTTGGATTTCAGAAGAGGAGTTAGGCCTGATAGAGGTTGTTAGGACAAAAGTTGACATCATCAATTTTTGTTGATTCCTTGCTTCATTTGTGCCAAAATTTCTCGCCACCTCGAAACTTGATTTCCTCACTGAAATTGCCTTCATCAAATTCTTGAGCTTCTTGTTTTTGCCAAGTTTTTCCTTCTCCTCAACTCTCAATTTGGTGAATGTTGCAAGTATTCATAACCATCATTATGATAGTATGTTTATGTACCTCAATCATTCAAGGTTTAGCCTTTTCTTTTACTCAATCAAAACGGAAAATTTAGTTTAATCTTTACCCAAAAGCTAAAATACCATAATTTGTACAGATTGGATCTCTCTATGACACCCTAGCCTAAGATTTATTATTCTCCAAACAAAACAAAAATATTAAAAAATATTATTTTATAACCTACTCATTTATCTACTTATATCCCACTTCTCTTTATTATATTAATGACCAAAAGTGTTATGGGTATTTTCTATTTCATCTATTAACTATCCAAACCGTATGCACAAAATATTTTTATGTGAAAAACATTTATTAACTACCCAAACCATATGCACCAAATATTTTTATGTGAAAAACATTTATTAACTACCCAAACCATATGCACCAAATAGTTTTATGCCAAAAAAATAAAAATATTTTTATACGAAGAAGAAAATAATAGTTTTATGCCAAAAAAATAAAAATATTTATAATAGTTTTATGCCAAAAAATAAAAATATTTTTATGCGAAGAAGAAAATAAAATTGGACCATTTACCCCCCAATCTACAATTAAAGTCAAGCAGTTGCAACACAACACAAGTCAGTCGAGACCAAGTGCCTCAGCGCCAAGCATCAAGTCACATGGAGGAGAAGATCAGAAAGGGGCCGAAAAGGGGTACACTACGCGTCAAGAAGACATGTAGGTTTTGAACTATATAAAATCTTGTGAAGTTTTATTTCTTGCTCATATGGGATATATCATATGAGTAAAAATATCAAACCATGATTAAGTGTCAAGTGTCAAGGGATGCAAGACATATGAGTTAATATAGATGCACCTGGTGGAAGCCACGTTTGAAGTCAAGATATCAACAGTTTTAGTGCTATTTTTCACTTAAAATGACATTGGTTGTAAATGCGTGATTCATGGGCATTCTGAGTGTAGATATGTCATTGGTGAGGATAATCAGTTTATTGGGAAACAAATCTGCATATGCACTGACCCAGGGTCTTAAGGTGATTGCATGCATAGGAGAAAAGATAGAATAACGTGAAGCAGGAAAGGTTTTTGATGTCTGTTATGAACAACTAAAGGCATTTGTCGATAATGTGCCTAGATGGGATGATGTGGTTATTGCATATAAACCTGTCTGTGCCATTGGTATAGGAAAATGTTAAATATATATGTAACCTCAACAGTCTAATTGTACACTGCTAGCTGTCCTAGCCAGCGGTACAATCATTATTGATTTTCTTGAGCCTATTTAACTCGGCCTTTTGTCCTTTTCTGAAATTATCTATTCTCAATACTCAATACTATTGCGCTCTGCTCATTTTCTTTCTTTCCCAATTCTATCTTCTTGTTCTCATTTTGTCATGATATCAGAGCTTTAGACGTAAGCCTCTTCACATATTTTAGAGAAAAACCTAATCCTAAGAAGCGCAAAGCTTACACTGTCTATGAGAGAACAAGGATGCAAGATTCTTCACAAATCTTGGAGAATAGTTCGCAATCTGAAGTTTGCTCAAAATATTGTTGCAGACAACAAGCGCAAAGAAGCGGAGCAGTTGCAGAAGGACGCAGCGTTTAAAGAATCTTGGAGAACACTCTATAGTCCAATAAAGGAACATGGAGACAACAGTCCGCCCAAAATATCGTTGGAAACATCACAGCGTGTGGAGGTAGACCTGCAGAAGGAGAATCGAAAGAAAATAAAAAAGATTTGTGAGCTTTTAAAGAATTCGTGAAAGATTCACAAAATTCCTACTTAAGTAGAAAGTTTGTGCAGATACAGCAAAAGACAAGCTCAGCAGCTATAAGATCATCCCTGTAAAAGATCTGAGCCATTAATCAAGCTCAGAAAGGATGAGGAGCATGCAGAAAAGGAGAACGTGTTTCATCCGTTAGATCAAGGCGAGAGAAACAACAGTAGTGAGATCAAGAAAAAATGCGCAAGATTTAACCGCCAAAGTTTTTCGAAACTTCGTGTATTCGGGGATTTTGTGCAAAGGTTGCAAAGGAGACAAGACTTCTGAATTTCTAAAGTCCAAAACAAATATTGACCGTCAATCCAAGAAGGAGACACGCGTCAAACTATCAGTACTTCGCTAGTTCGTGGTTCGGAGAGAACACGATGCAGTGTTGTTGAAACTCCTGAACGTCGAAATTTCAAAGAAGATATCAGTCGTCAGTTGAGGACCATTGAGAACTGTTGGATACAGCATTGGAACAACACTTCACTGATTCGCAAATCAGAAAATCATGAGGTAAGAGTTGTGAAAACTCGTGAAGTCCGAGTTCACGATTCAATCTCATTTGTTGGCTAGAAGGAGAGATTTGGACCGTTGATCTGGTCCCGAAGAGATCGCAAGTTCAGGTATCAGAAAAATAGAGACAAGTAGTCTTTCGATATCCTAAAACGCAAAGTCCCAATTCGTGAAGGGGAGATCAATATCATTGGATCACAGGCAAACGTGGACCATCGATCTGACGGGAGGACAAGTTCGGGTTTCGGAAGAAACGAGGGAGAAATATTCCAACAATGTGAAACGCAAAGTCGCGAAGCACTCAGAAGATTGGCCCCAGGTCATAGTTCAAGGTCACATTGATGAAGGTTAAGGGAGGAGCTAGCACTCGCTAATCTCTAGTTCGAGAGTTTAGGAGTCAGGAGAGTCAGGATGACTCGCAGCATAATACTCGAGGTCTGAGGTCGCGAAGCGCCTGGTTTTCAGAACACGATCACATGAAATGCTGAACTTTAATTTTTTTTAGGCTCTCGAGTAAACTCAAAAATCTTGATTCCTCCATTAGAGGGGCTACAATTGTTATTGTTTCTAAACAACAGAGCTCAGATCTCTGAATCCGTAGATCTCGCACTCGTATAGTCAAATCCAGCTAGATTGAAGCTAAATAAGTGGTCTACCTCACGTTTTTTGGTCCGAAGTCACTGAGAGAACTTCACAAACTTGGTTTTACATGCAGGAAACAAGTAAGCACACAAATATTTAAACATTTTTTTGTTGTTTAATTTTTTTTTCTTCAAAGATGGCCACCTCAAGCAATTTAGGACCAACTCAAGGACTGATTCTTCTTGGAAATAATTATGAGTTTTGGTCTCTTAGAATTAGATCCTTCTTGTAAGCACAAGAGTGTTGGGATCCAGTGGATCTTGGATATGTGGAACCAGATCCAACAGACCTTGTTGCCATGACCAACCAATAAAGAACTGCTCAGGCAACATAAAGGAACAGAGAGAATAAAGCCAAATTTTGGATTCAAAATTCTGTGGATGACTCGATTTTCTCAAAAATCGCAGGCGTTGTTACTTCAAAACAGGCCTGGGACATCCTGAAATCATCTTACCAAGGCAATGACAGAGTCAAAATAGTCAAACTTCGGACCTTGAGGATGAATTTTGAGACTTTAAAATTGACAGAGTCTGAAAACATTGATCAGTTTATGACCAGAGTCATGGGAATCGTAAACCAAATTAGATTGACTGGTGAAGCCATACGTCATCAACGAATTGTTTAGAAAGTCCTCATAATTTTACCAAAGAAATTTGGAATGGTTGTTACAACCATCCTTAAATCCAAGGATCTGTCAAATTTTTCAACAGATGAATTAACGGGTTCCCTATTGACACATGAGACCAAACTACATCTTGAAGATGATTCAATAGCCAATGCCTTGAAGACTCAATTCTCTTTCAACAGAGGGAGAGGCAGAGGTAGAGGTCTAGGTCATCAAGGAAGAGGGATAAGTCCAAGTAACCATCACTCAAATGAAGGTCACAAACAACAGAACTAGAATCATAATTTCCAAGGTTATAGACAACATAACCAGAACCAGACTCTCCAGCCTCAAAGAGGCAGAGGGAGAAGATCAAATGAAAAATCAAGCATACAATGCTAATACTGCAAAAATTTTGGGCACTATGAATTCGAATGTCAGAAGAAGCAAGCAGATCAGCTCTCAGGCAGAGCACATGTCTTAAATCATGAAGGAGAAACCTCAGATATATGTTTCTCTCATGCCACAAGACTGAATAACAACATAAATATCTCTGGTTTTTGGACAGTGGTTGCAGCAATCACATGACAGGTAGCAAATATTTACTCTCATGCATTGATTCTTCAATTTCATCTGATATCACACTTGGAAATGATTCTTTAGTCAAAGTTCAAGGAAAAGGAACTGTTATTTTTCTTACTAAACAAAATGTAAAGAAAGGCATACACAGTGTCTATCATGTTCCATATCTGACACATAATTTGTTAAGTGTAGGACAGCTAATTGAACATTGCTATAAGGTAATTTTTGAAGGAGCATCCTGTTGGATTTATGATAAAACCCCCAGCAGAAAATTGATTTCTGAAATCCACATGACCAAGAATAGAATGTTTCCCCTGACCCTCAGAACTGCAAATCTGACCCAATCATATGCAAAAAGTTCATCCACCCTCAATGAAACTATGGTTTGGCATACAAGATTTGGACATCTACCCTTTCAGAGTCTAAGTCTTCTATAGGAGCACTCCATGGTCAAAGGTCTCCCTGTCTTCAAAGAGCAAAATTTCCCATGTGAGTCTTGCATACTTGGAAAACATAAGAGAACTAGTTTTCCACAATCCTCCACTCAAGCCAAACAACACCTAGAATTGGTTCACACTGACCTATGTGGACCAATGAAAACAGAGTCAATAGGTGGTAGCTTTTATTTTCTAACGTTTATTGGTGACTTTAGCAGGAAAATCTGGATCTATTTTCTCAGACACAAGTCTGAAACTTTTGCAAAATTCAACGAATTCAAAGAAGAAGTTGAAAAATAGAGTGGAAAATATCTAAAATATCTCATGTCAGATGGAGGAGGAGAATACAGCTCCAAAGAATTTTCAAATTTCTGCAAATCACACAACATCATCATGCAAACTAAAGCCAGGTATACTCCACAACAAAATGGAGTGGTTGAAAGGAAAAATTAGACAATAATGAACATGGCAAGAAGCCTACTCAAAGAGAAATGTCTTTCAAATACATTTTGGGTTGAAGCAGTAGCATGCTCAGTTTATTTTATGAATAGATCTCCAACCACTAGTTTAAATATGAAGGTCCCTAAAGAAGCATGGAGTGGGACAAAGCTAAATGTTGCACATCTCAGGACATTTGGATGCATCGCATATGCTCATATCCCTTCCAAATTAAGGAAGAAAATGCATGATAGAAGTGAGAAATGTATCTTTACTAGCTACAATGAAACATCAAAAGCATATAGTCTCTACAATCCAATATCAAAGAAATTGATTCTCAGCAGAGATGTAAAATTTATGGAAAATCAATTCTAGAATGAGTCTGAAAATCAACCAATGGACAGTCAAGATCCATTGATCTCGCATCCTGAAGACACAGAGAATTCAGGACAACAAATGTATCAGCCTTCTCTTCGAAGATTACAGGTATGTAATAGCCCAAGGACATGCCCCAATTGCATTATGAATTGTAATTATGTTGTATAGGCTGGTGAGCCAAGTTTATATAAGTTGGTGGGCTTATGTGCTTATTAGGCCAGACAACCTAAGTGTTTAAGGCCAAGAGCCTGATTTTTGTACATGTAATGATGCACATTATTAATATAAAAACATCTTTGTGTGTGTACCGACCACAATGAATGAGTGATGGGGGACTAAGCTTCCACAAAGTCTGGGTAAGGGAGAGGGGGATAAAAGGTTGGGAGAAGGGCTAAGCTTAAGAGCTTAAGTTCTTGGGAATAATAATAAAATATTATTCCAAAGCTGTGTAAATGTTTATGTTTTATCCTAAGTTCCTGGAAGGGGGAACGTGTGTGAAATGGGGAGCATGCAGCCCCAGGGAGACAGGTGTTGACCTGGGCACATGCAGTTAAAACCAGAGAAGTGATTCATGTTGGGGGTTCGAACCTCATTCTCTATCCTCCGTCTGAACTCGTGGGTGCCCATCATCGACCTCTGTTTTTGGTGTTTTGTGTTGGATCCTTCACCTGAATCGTGGAAGTCTCTGCATGGAATCTTTGTACACCTTACACATCTCTGAAACTAGAATAATGAGTATGTCCTTTATTGCTGGTTGGAAAACCGAATGTCTCATAATTGTTGAGACTTTTTGTGCTATAGCATCTTTTTGTCACCAGTTTGGGAAGCTCATGTTTGTGTTCCCAGTTGGTTGTTGAAGTTGCACAGTGCTTGACTGTGTGTGGCTTGTTGGCCAGTGTATGTTTGTGATGAGCCTCATGGTTTCTCGACTGTGCTAGAAATCAAGTTGAGGAAAATAGGTTGCCAAGCCTGTGAGCGACTCTCTCCAGGTGAGAGAGCATGCAGAGGCAGTGAGAAATCCTGGAAGGGGTCCTATAGCTGCAACAGAGCTCAGAGACTTCTGGTCCGGTTTGTTGTTGAAGCCCAAGGCAAGGGAAGTTTATCAGCTGAAGGACTGTCCGGGTGACAGTGAAGGAGTATACTCCTAGGGTTGGATAGGCATGTGGGGAATGAGATTCCGTGAGAAGTGGGCATAAGTGGCTCCTGGGAAAGAAACCTTCCTCTGTAACTGTGTGACTGCCCTATTCACCTTGCCTAGCCTAGGAATCCCTTGCCTGGTGGAGCTTAGTCCCAACTCAGGGGTGACCTACTGCTGAGAGTGATGAGCAGTGTGATCTAAGGCTGGGAGGTTCGTGGAAGGTCTGCACGCAATTGGTGTGTTACCATCATACCATTTCAAAGATAAGTATCAATTTTTGCGTAATAGTATGTTATGTATGGTTGTGATGTTTGCATGATTATCATGTGTTCTGTTGCACATATGAATTATTGTTAATTCCATTGATTATTTATGCTAGCAGTAATTATGTGCTTACTCTGTGTTAATTCATTTGAATTCATTAAAATGCATATTATATAGGTGTTATTTAGCAGTAGCATTACTCTTGGCGTGGGTTGACAGCACAGGGATGTTACATTTTGGTATCATAGATTTAAAGGCTAAGTGAAGGTTGTGTTGGTAGCATTGTCTGGTCTTTGGAGGGTCGTGGACTGTTGTGGCCACACAGTGATTGACTACGTGTGGATTTTTGGTCAGTGTATGTTCGTGTTGAGCCTCATAGTTTCCTGACTGTGTTGGAACCCGAGTTGAAGGAAATAGATTGTCTAACCTATGTGTAACACTCTCTCCATGTGAGGGAGGTGGTTGTGGTTGAAAAGAACAGGTCGCCATACTTGTGAGAAACTCTCTCCAGGTGAGAGAGTGTGTTGAGGAAGTAAGGACTCCTAGAAGGGGTCATGTAGCTGCTACATAACTCTAATACTTATGGTGTGGTCTGTTGTTGAATCCCAAGGCAAGGGAGGTTAACAGTTGAAGGACTATCTTGGTGACAGAGAAGATGTATACTCCTAGGGTGGGAAAGGCATATGGGGAATTAGAATTTGTGAACAGTGGGCATAAGTGGCTCCTGGGAGAAAATCCTTCCTTGGTAACTATGTGTCTTCTCATTGACCTTTCCTAGCCTAGGGTTCCCTACCCGGTGGATCTTAGTCCCAGCTCGAGGGTGACCTACTGCTGAGAGTGTTGAGCAGTGCAGTCTAAGGCTAGGAGGTTCGTGGAAGGTATCCACGCAGTTGGTGGATTACTGCAGTTTCAAAGATAAGTATCAATTGGTGCTTAATATTATGTTTTTCTTATATGTTATCATGTATTATGTCGTGCATATGAGTTATTCTTAATGTCCTCGATGATGTATATTAGCAGTAATCATGTGCGTACTCTATATTGTTTGATTAAATTTGTTAATTAGATTTAATATGCATGTTATATATATAATTATGAGAATTTTTCCGCGTGGTATCGTTGCCCAACAAGTGGATTGGTGGTCAGGGATGTTACAATCTAGTATCATAGCTTTAAAGGCTAGGAGAAGGTTGTGTTGGTAGCATTGCTCGGTCTTTGGAGGGTCGGGGATGTTACATTATGGTATCAGATCTTTAAAGACTAAGTGAAGGTTTTGTTTGTAGCATTGCCCAGTCTTTGGAGGGTCGGGGATGTTACATTTTGGTATCAGAGCCCATGGTTTCAACATTGAACCTAGATGGGTCGGATAAGTGGTCTTTGGACCTGAGGGTTCAAGTAGAAATTGTGTTTGAAAAAACCAATTTCGGAACCTAGAATGTCCCTGAGTGCCAAGAAGTTACCTTGGTTGCATTACGAATTTGGGAAGAAGTAGTGGTATCATAAAACCAAAACTGAAGTGGTATTGGGGCTGCAAAGTAATGTGGGCTGGAGGAATTGTTCGGAAGGAAGGAAAACCTTTTTCGACCGTCAGAGCTAGAGAAGGTGCAGGAAGGTTATCCTGGAAACCTTTCGAAATTTCGGCAATTGGGAGAAATGAGATAAGCAGATGAACAAACTCACAATGCCCGAAACTTCAAAATCCTAAGAAATATCTACATCATAGATCATAGGAAAGGGCTTGACTATTGGATCAAGTAGGTGAGTAGATCATAATTTCAGAATTTCAGCAATCGGGAGAAGTGAGGTGTGATGATGCACGAACTCCCAATGCCCAAAACTATGAAACGAAAAGAGAACTAGGGCGGGAACCGATGACGTCGCCGAAGGTGACATGGACCTTCCTAGATCTGCCACGTGCCACCACCTTAGTTGGTGACAGTTGTACTACGTGGGCCTAAAGAGTAAAGTAGATCAGAATTTCAAATGTCGAAAGATTGGGAAGAAGCAAGTGTGGGAACTTCTGAGGTCCGAAGTCCTGAAGTCCTGAAGTCCCAAAAAATTCAAGGATGGAAATACCATAATGGATTTTAGTCGTTGGATGATGGGTAAACCTGGATCATTGATCCACCCGATTTTGTGAATTCGGTAATCGAAACTCCGAGAGATAGTTGTGTGTTCTTTGAAATCTCCAAAGGCTGAAAGTCTGAGTAGCACCTAGTAGTTTAGCATTTGGTCATGTCCCGTGATCGCATGGGTTGGGGACTAAGAAAGAGGGGGCTATCACCCAAAAGTTACAGATCCGAGCAGAGCTCAGAAAGTTCATGAAATTGAAACGTTTTTCTTAATCGGATTGGTTTTGAATGTGTGGATTTTGTTAAGGGGAGATGGCCTGAAAAATTATGGTTGTCTGCACATTGTGATTGCAGAAGTTTGACAAGTGCCAGAACCAGTTAGAATTGCCACGAAGTGAAAAGAAATGGAAGATGCGTGGATTTCCTCCAGTTTAGAGAATGAAAGAGAAGGAATGGACATCCACTTGGGATTCGAAGGATCAAACTCCAATGGCCACGGAAAAGGTAAGGAAGGGCATATGATGCAAATTGATGAAAAATTACAAAAAGATGCCCAAACTCGCCGAGCAGATAGCAGAAAGCTCAGGAAAACTCAGGAAAAACAAGGTGAATTCAACGTAAATTTGTTAAGGAGTTTGGAAAGAATCGAAAAGAAATTGGAAAAAGAGAGTGACTCAAGCAAAATAGGGAGTTGTAGGACCCTTGAGAGGAAAAGAAGATCGAGAAGTGTTAGGAGACATCACCGTCGCTCCTCAAAGAATTCTAGTAAGGAAGCACATAGTAGTTCAATCCCATATCCTACCAAAAAGCACAGGAGATCTAGAATGGATGAACTAAAGGGAGAAATGAACAAGACTAAGCCTCCAATGTTTGATGGAGAACATAAGAAGGAGGAAGATTTTGAAACATGGTTGCTTGGCATGAGGAAATATTTCCAACTGCAGAATTATTCCTCTCATGCAGAAGGAATAATTGTGATGTATCAATTGAAAGGAAAAGCATCTATGTGGTGGGATCATCTTGTGCAGGTACAACACATTAGAGAGAAAGATATCACCTGGAAAGAATTCAAGAGGTATTTCGAGAAGAAATAATTGACTAAAAGATACTATGATAGAAAGATGAAGATGTTCTTCGAACTCAAGCTGGGCAACATGACCATTGATGAGTGTGAACATAGATTTATGGAACTGCTGAAGTATCTTTCTTTCATCAAGGAGGAGACTGTCAAGATTTAGAGGTATCTAAGTGGATTTCCACCTTTAATTGGGGACAAGATTCAGTATGATGACCCTAAGACTATGGAAGAAACGATAAGAAGAGCGAAATGATTATATGAACAACAAAGAGAAAATCCTACCTTCCAGAAGTCTTGGGAAGACAAGAAGAAGTTCAAGAAAGAGCAGAGGCAGAAAGGAAGTGAACCTTTCTTTTTCAGAAACAGTCCTCAAGGATAGCCATCTTTTAGAGAGCCCAGAAAGGATGAAATGGGTGGAAAAATGCCAAGACAGACACCTATGGAGTGTTGGGGTTGTAAAGGAAACCATAGGTATAGATATTTTCCCCACATAAGTGATAAAGTGAGAGTTGTCCACAATGTTCAGCAGGCTGAAACAGTGGAGGACATGGGCAGTAGAATGTCAAGGATCTACGCAGCCCTGGAAAACAAGCAAGTTGAATATTAGTCGCACACGATTGAAGTGGAAGGTATGATCAACAACCATGCCTCTACTATTTTAATTGATTCGGGGACTAGCCATAGTTATATAGATCCTAGAGTGGTGGAAAGTTTGCAATTGTTGAGAAGCAAACATGAAAAATCTTGGTTAGTGCAGTTGGCTACAGGAACCAAGAGGAAAGTCATTGAGTTGGTTAAGTCCTGTCTAGTGGACATGAATGGACTGATCACAAAGGTTGAATTGAACATTCTTCCTTTAGGCCCTTATGATTGTTTAATTGGGATGGACTGGTTGGACCAGCACCATTCCATCCTGGAATGTCGTAACAAGCCATTCACTTGCCTAGATGAGGAAGGGAATCAGAAAATAGTCCAAGGAATTCCCAGAGTTGTTGCTATCAGAGAAATATCAGCAATGCAAGTGAAGAAGTGCTTCAGGAAAGGCTATCAATTATTTGCAGCCCATGTGGAGGAAGAATCTAGGGATGAAGTCTCAAAGATTGGAGATCGTGTGGTACTATGTATTCCAGGAGGTACTAGGGCTACCTTCAAAGAGAGATGTTGATTTCTCTGTAAACTTGATGCCTGGAGCAACTCCAGTGTCGAAAGATCCTTACAGAATGAGTACGCCATAGCTGAAAGAATTGCAATTGCAGCTTGAAGAACTTCTGAAGAAGGGGTACATATGCCCAAGAGTGTCACCTTGGGGAGCCCTGATTCTGTTGGTGAAGAAGAAGGACAGAACGTTGATATTGTGTATCGATTTCAAACAATTGAACAAAGTGACTGTAAATAATAAACATCCTCTATCGAGAATTAATGAGCTCTTCGATCAGTTGAAGGATGTGAAGATAATTTCGAAGATAGATCTCAGGTTGGGATATCACCAGGTAAGGATAAAGGATGAAGACATTAGCAAGACCGCCTTCAGAACAAGGTATGGTCATTACGAGTTCACAGTGGTGCCATTTGGGTTGTCAAATGCACCCGTTGCTTTTATGTGCATGATGAATGGTGTATGTTAGCACATAAACTTGTTAAGGTCTTTAGAGTCGTGTTTCCTGCCTAGGCCTGTGATTTTGTTTGTTTTTCTCCTTGTGCAGACTCGGTTGTGATTTTTTCTCTAGGCTTGTAGTTTTCCTTTCATTTTTCTTCATCCAATTGATCGACCTATTTTCCTTGTAAGACAGCCTGATATGCATCGACCATAAGCCTTTATGTTTTCCTAGGGACAATCTGTTTCTCCCTTTGCCTTTGGCACTGATCCTCTTATTTTCCCCGAGCCTCCAGTCAGTCACCCAAGTGATCGTTCATAGGCTGCAATCGTGATCACCAAGTGTAGCACTTGAGGTGGTTTTATGAATATGAAAATCAAGCGAGTGCGGGAATCGGGGGGGTTAAAAATGGGGTAAGTTGTTCATCAGAATCACGAAGTCTCGATTCGCGAAAAGGTAAATATGGGCCATTCAAACATGAAAAGTCGAGGTTCGTTGATATGGCATTGGCAAATTTCGGAGGTTCAGGAATCAGGAGTTTGGTTTTCTCGTCCTAAAGGTACATCCATAGCTCGAAATCCCGAGACCCGAAATGTTGACGTGATCGTGGTCGTCGATCAAACAAGAGAGCCAAACCGTTGGATCAGCGTTTCGTTGACTTGTGGAAGAGAGAAATCAATGAGACAAGTTTTGGGACTCACGAAATGCGAAGATCGCGAAATGATCAGGATCGTTCTTTCCAAAGGGGGACGTGGCACAGGATCTGAGCAGTCGTGACTTTGCGACTCGGAAGTCTGAACAACGAATGGGGCGAGAGCTCTTGATATGTGAATTACTGAAATTTCAAGTGGTTAAGCGCAAGGTCACGGTTTGTGATCGTGTGGAGCGATGAAAGGGTACTGTGCAGAGGATCGAACCGCTCGAGTGGTCACAAAGAAAAAATCCTCACAGCCTTGAGGTGCCAATTTTAACTGGAAGAGATTATAAGGCTGACTGGAACATTATTGAGTGCCAGCATCCTTCTTGATCCTGATGCGTGCAGTTAATGAAAATAAGGGGGAGGTAGTTGAAACCTCATTTCACCCCATAAATGGAAGACATGGAGGTTCTGGAGCGGTCAACTTGCAGTACCCCTATGAATGAATTTCCCTGCTAGATCCATACCGATTTGAGATCACGTCTGACAAAATAATGCAGGTGTGGTATGACAGAAGAAGATGTGGACGTCAAGCCTTGAATGCTGCAACCAAAGTGTGCTTCTTTAGGGGGCGAGTTTCTCTGAGTATATATACTCAGTTTTTATATTTTGTAGAAGGATGGTGGAGAAAAGCTCCCGGAATGTAAAGTTTTAATGCACATTCTGGTTCTCTGGTTATGTATATTCATTTGAGACATCTTGTTTAATGACAGTCAGCTTTCTTACTCCCTCTTGTTTCCCTCTAATGCTAAAAGAGTTCATCGTTGAACGATTCACTTGAATTATTGTGACTGGATTATGATGAAAGTTTTATTATAGTGTTGTTATAGTTCCTTTCAGTTTCTATGAGATTTAAATTCAAGAAGTTCCTATGTTTAAATTGTTCCTCCTTGGGTTGTCGAAAGACTTGATGTCCTTGGAAAACCTCTACATTTTCACACCAAAGTCTTCCTCCTACACACCCTTACTACAAATTACTATCTGAAGTTAAATCAAGACCTCACCTGCTAGTGCATATCAATCCAGTTTTTTGAGTTAAGATGATATTTTCCTGAGAATGTGCCCATTTGACCCTTTTATAGCCAATCTATGGCATAAACTCTGATGGGTATTAGGCTTACCTCTTTCGCAATCCAAAGGTGACATCTAGTGCTAACATTTTTGGCGCCATTGTTGGAGATGAAATTAAAGATTTTCCTTGGGATTGAACAACAGAGCTTACTGGTTCTGAAGGTGCATCAGAACTTAGTACATCAAAGATTGTAGTTGTGTACCTAGAAACTCCATCGTGGTGACTACGTGCATGTGAATCCATTGGTGACTCCACTGTTTCAGTTGTGGCTTCTAGAGGCAGACACATGAGGTCTACTCCATAACTGCCTTTAGCAACACCTGAAGCTGACCCAGAGAAAATTATCAGAAAAGGAAAGGCCCCTCAAGAAGGAACCTCTACTGTTGAACCAGGTATTTCTGATGATTTCCATGGTCCTTTTTTAGAAACTCTAATTTATGCTTCTCATTCCCCTGTTATAACTTATATTGGAGTTTCCTGAACTTTAAATTTTGGGAGTGTTCCTGTTGAGTTTTCCCCTCCTGGTCTGGGATTGGAGGGAGAAATCCTTGTCACTCCTCTCTCCCCTAAAATTGTACAGTGGTTTAGACCCAACGCCTCAGAAGATTTTCCTACTCCGGGCTTTACCACCCCTCCTCCTATTATTGTTGTTGCTACCACAGAGAGGGAAACCTCTTTTCCTTCAAGCCTTTTATCCTTTTCTTAGAATCCTTTGTTGTTTCCCTTTCCTCCCGGAGGCTCAGCTCTAGTCTCCCTAGTTTGAAACCCTTCTCCTCCTAATTCTCCTCCACCTCATATCCCTATGGCAGGTGCTAATCCCCTTGGAAACAGAATGGATGCCATAGTGGCTGCCAGATATGCCCCTCTAGTCCTGCCTCAGCTAATGAATGCTCTCCCAATTGGAGATTACCTAAAGTATATGCCCAAATTCACTGGAGAGGAAGACATCACTACTGAAGAACACCTTGTTTTTATCTACAGTTATGCAGACAACCTGAACATTGAAAAAAAATATGTCTGGATGAGATTTTTTGTCCAGAGCCTTGATGGTGAGGTTAGGAAATGGTTTAGGGGATTGACCCCTGGATCTATTGTTGGGATTGAAGCTTTAGATGATGTCTTAATGAGGCAATGGGGGGATAAAAAAGATTTTATGTATTATATCACAGAGTTTGTGTCCCTGAAGAGAAAAGAGGGGGATTATGTCTTTGATTTCTCCAAAATATTCAACAAGATGTACAATGAGATCCTTGCTAAGATAAAACCCACAGAAGCCTCTGTCAAAATCACCTATGCTAGTGCTTTTGACCCCAATTTATGCCTCATGCTCAGAGAGAAGAGCTACTTCCTTGGCTAATATGACAGATGCAGCCCTAGAAGTAGAATCCAATGTGTTTGATGTTGACAGGCTCAGAAGAAAATTTGACAGAGACAAGGGAAGAGGGAGATCTGAGGCCTCAACCTCTATTTCTTCTGCATCTCACCCTCAAGTAGATGAATTAACCAAGATGATGAAGTCTCTGTATTCATAAATGGAGAAGATGAAATTCAAGGGGAAGCAAGGTTACAAGAATATCTCAAATGTTGATAACAGAGGCAACTTCAGGAGACCGAATAATAATTCTCCTCGGATTATGCCAAGGGAACAAAGGGATAGAGATAAAAACGATCCAAAAATCCAAACCCCTCTTCAAAATAACCTAGTTG
>SNQJ01S0001234.1:49797-61616 GCA_010110895.2 Picea sitchensis
TCATAAAACTCTTTAGCCTTCTCGTCGAAATACCTTTCCGACAAATACTTCTTCCGGAAGTACTTCTCAAACCGTTTCCAAGACAGGTCCTCCTCGCGGACCCCTTTCATATTCTTAAGGTCTTCCCACCAGATGGAAGCCTTCTCGTTTAGATTGAAAGTGGCCACTTGGGCCTTCAGGTTCTCTGAGAAATCATGGACTCTGAAATATTTCTTCAGTCCAAGTAGCCAAGCCTCAACTTCCTCTCCCTTCTTTATGTCGCCATCGAAGGAGGGAGGTTTGGCCTTTTTGAATTCCTCAAATCTATGAATCTTATAAGTCTTTTGCCTTAACTGTTTCTTTTGAGAATAGGAACTGGTCCTGCTGCTGGAAGAGCCTTCTGAATCGCCAGCTTCCTTCTCAGTGGAATCGTCTGGCATTGGTCCTTTACCTCTGGGGTGGACCTTTCTGGATGTGCTTCTCTCAGTGTGACCGCTCACACGACTACGATTCTGCATCTCAGGTTCATGCTGCATCTGTCGCTGTAGGTTGGATAAGCTCTGCAGTAGAACTGAATTAATCTCGGTTTTCTTTTCTTGTTCCTTCATCATTCTTTCATTGTCGGCCTTGCAGCTTTGCAATTCGGCCATGAGACTCCTCACTGTCTCAGCTAAGTCTGGAGGGGTTCCTATTGCTCTTCTTTCGTCTGACTCTTCATCTCTGTTGTGGGAGCCTTCTCCCACCTCTTGGTGAGTCACCATTCTTCTGTGTTTGTAGATTCCCACAGTTGATCGCCCGCTTGAGTGAAGAGACAAACGCTGACTATTAGTTAAGAGTTAAATTCGTGTTTACAAAGGGCACATAAATTCATAACTCTTTCACATGCACACACAGTCGGGTTTTCATTTTCCAGGTTCTTAATCCTGGGTAAGATAGTTAAGTCAGGGGTTTACTCCTCATAGGAGTGTTTTGAACGAGGCTTATGCGCGACTCATGCATGAGCCCAGTCAGGCTGAGTGTTGTAACCATGCTCTGATACCAATTTGTAACACACCCACTACCATCAATCAAAATTTTTGGTTGAATTCTCAATAATGAGACTCCTCAGAGCTTGTAGCAGCAAAATGCCAATCGTAGGTCTTCTATTTACCAACCCGATTCTCTGTACATAACCGTGGTCTTACGTCCCACCTGACACGGGCGTGCCAACCACGGGTACATTCGTTCACAGGGTCTTCTTCTTCTCGCCTGAAGAAATCTGAGGTTCTTTAATTTCCCTATCGGGACATCTGCTTCCACAGTTCTCTTCGCGTGATCCCCTTTCCTTGATTTATCGAGGAATCAGAACTCGTGACTTCGCGATTTCAAAGGTTGAACACTGGGTTCTCGGATCCCCGAGATCCGATGATCAGTCAACTTGCTGACTTTTCCCCGAGGGATTTCGCTACTCGCAACCTCGTGACTTTGAATGCCCAATACTTGGGCCCTCACCCTGCGACCTCCCGAGTTCGCAAGATCTCTCGATCTCTTCCACCTGTCCTCCTTCGATGGACGACTCACAGCCTCTCACCACTTCGCTGCTTCGCGACCTCGTGTCTCGTGAATTTTAACGCTAAATACTTGGGCGTTCACCCTGCGAGCTCCCGAGTTCGCGAGATCTCCTCGATCTCTACCACATGTCCTCCCCAGATGGACGGCTCACAACCTCTCGCTACTTCGCTGCTTTGCGACTAAGAGCATCCAAACTTTGGGCTCTTACCTCGTGAGTTCCAAGCTCACGAGATCCCTGGATCTCCACCACCTGTCCTCTTTGGATGGTCGGTTCAGATCCCCTCATAGCCTCTCCACTCGCGACTTAAAGAGTCCATCTTTTGGACTTCTACCCCGCAAGCCCCAAGCTCACGAGATCCCTGGATCTCCGCCACCTATCCTCCTCAGATGGAAGGCTTAGATCCTCTTGTAGCCTCGCCGCTCGTGACTTAAAGCGTCCAACTTTTGGACTTCTACCCCGCGAGTCCCGAGCTCACAAGATCTCTGGATCTCCGCCACCTGTCCTCCTCGGATGGATGACTCAGATCCTCTCGTAGCCTCGCCGCTCGCGACTTAAAGTGTCCAACTTTTGGACTTCTACCCCGTGAGTCTCGAGCTCACGAGATCTCTGGATCTCCGCCACCTGTCCTCTTCGGGTGGATGGTTCAGATCCTCTCGTAGCCTCACCGCTCGCGACTTAAAGCATCCAACTTTTGGACTTCTACCCCATGAACCTCCGAGCTCACGAGATCTTAACCCTCGTCTATCTCCCTATAGATCTAACGACTGTTAGGTTTCCTAGTTAAGATCTGACGATTCAAATCTGTCCCGATGCCGTGCCCTTTCCTAACTATTCTTTGGACGTGGAAAAACCAACGGTCCAAATGTTCTCATGGGGTCTGGGGATCTACGAATCATATTTCCTCTCTATTCACGAAGATAAGGGGAAAAGGGTTAAGGCAATTTACACCCTCATTCATTCCTTCGATTTAACGGTCGTGAATGACCGCAGATTTCCCGACAGGATCTCATCCATTTCAATACTTATCCTTACGCGGCTACTTCGGGATTTCAAGAGGTTCCTTCCTCTTCGCATAGGGTTGCTAAGACTTGCACATTCACACCCTTTTTTCCAGGTTCTTGGTAAACCTTTCTGAGAAGGGAAATCTCCGTGAAGAGGTCTATTTCGGGCCATTCCTGGATATAGATAAGGGAAACAAATTCTCGAGAACGGACTGGATACCTGACTTAGTTCAACCTGGGCATGATTAGATTCATTTTTATCAACGTGAGTCATGCATGGCTTCCTCTATTACAATCATAGGTCCATTAGTTATTATCAAAACATTCACAGACATTCTTACACCAAAATCGTTCACGATCTCACAGTGCTGTGAGTATATATGTATATCAGTATATGAATTTCAAGATGCAATACATGAAAATACTTATCTGAAATAACACCCGAAGTGGGCACGACTACTGAGAGGGGTGCTTGTTTCCACCCAACTGTAGGCTCAACGACTCCCAAAGGATTTACCACTAGCCACCCCTGAGCCGAGACCACGATGCTCTGAGACTGCGTCTCTCTATCTTCCAGTGACCAGAAGCGAAGGTTGCAATCCCTCCTCTTTGCTATCACTCACTCTGCATAAAATCTGCTAGAGTTCCCCTCGTGTCCCCCCTTTCAATCGTCCCTTCCATACGCCTTATCCTCTCGTGAGGTTGCGTGTGGCACGATTACCCTCATGTCGATCAGGCCTGATGGCTCTATGGATGGGCGGTTCACCATCCCATCCCTCATCAAGCTTCCCACCTACCAGCCTGCGAGACATTAAATTTGGGGGCCAGCGAGCCGATTTTGGTTCTTTGGGCCAGTGGAGTCCAAATACGATATTTATTCAGGGTGGAAGTTAACGCCACCTTTTTAGGAGCCTTCCACCGCCATCGTGGTCTCTTTTATGCACATCCCCTCTCAGCAGTGCTGCAATAAATTCAAATATTATTCACATTCATTGACCTCTTTCTGCAGGTCCATTTACATCACATATTCATACTTATGAGTTTTCCATAGTCCTTTGCCAGTCCAGTTATATTTACAATCTGGGGGAAACAGGGTGTTACATCTGCAAATGGGTAGATCCTCATGATCTCCCATGCCATATTCTCCATCCCTTGTGGCCTTAACTTGCCACTCTGTGGTAGATTCCAATTCTGCAATCTCATTACTAAGCTGCTGCTCAGCTTATCCCTGTGATAGTGTTGTTGCTACCATCTCTCTTTGTGTTGGCTCAAGTCCAACCTCTCCCAGCTGCTCCTTGGGCTGGTATTCTCCTCCTACATCTGCTTCCAACTTCATCTTTTGGATGTGCATTCTCTGCACTATCACCCTTCTCTCTAGGGATTCAATCTACTCACATAGATCAACAAGGCTCATGCTTTCTTCTTCTTCTTCTTCTTCTTCTTCTACTGTAAGCTCCAATACTGCAGTCGTCTTTGCTTCAGCTTCCTGGCTGAAAATTTGAGCCATTCCTTGAAATTCTCATTTCCTTCTTTTGCTTGGGCAGCTTTTGATATCTGCTCCAACTCTTCCACTTCTTTGACAGTCTCTACTAGCTATCTTTTTGTTGCTTCTACATCAACAACACAAACTCTCACCTCAACTGGGCTACCTGGCAAGAAGATTTGAATTCCTCCAATGATTAGAATGTCCTTCTGATCCTTCTCCTCTGTCAGTTGTCCTTGCTGATATGAATTCATCTCTGAGCTCATATGTTCTCCCTTGTCCTCCTGGCAATATGGGATTTCTCTGTTGCCCCCTTGGCAGTCTATGAGATCCTCGAATCTCATATTATTGCCCACCTGACAATTGGAAAAAAAAATTCTACCCTCTTGGCAGTCTATGCACACATGGCAGTCTTTGAGTTCTTCCAGTGATCTCAGTTCATCCTCAGCATCACTGAGATTCCTCCTAGTCTCTGGATCACATACCTGAACCATCTCCTCCTCATCTCTGAGGCTTTTAGCATGCCTCAACCACATTTTTAACAACCTCCTCTATCTTCTGGCCAACATCTCCCTGACTAGCTATTTTAATTTCATCCTCATGGGCCATTCATACACCCAATGTGATCTTGCATCCTGTTGCATCTACAGTGCAAGCTCCTCCATCCTGGATCTGATCTCGGCAAGCTCTTTATCCATCTCAGCTTTGCTTGGCTACTAATGGATCTTCTTTCCATTGCATCTATGGACTTCAGTAGCATTTTCCTACCTTCTGTCTACCCTCCTGGCAAACATGCTGTTGTCACTCTGCAACCCTGAGTGCTTCCAGCGTCCCCTATAGTCCTCCCGACTATCTTCTTGACTGCTGCCTACCTGTAAACAATCACCACAAAGTTCCAATACTCTGTCTTCTTCTGCTTCTCTTCTGCAAGCTGCCTTTGTTGCCTACAGAAGTCAAATCTCGCTCTGATACCACTTTTGATGCAGACCTGCAGCCCTCGGGCCAAGGTCCGCTCACAGGATTGTTTCAAATCTTCCCTGAGCTGAAGCGGCTCTTTCGGATCCCTATCGAAACCTCATCATTCGATCCACAGGTCCTTTCCCGAAAACCCTACCTGTGCCAACATATACCAGGTGAGAGTTTTCACCTCTTCAACCAAGCCAACAATTGCTTTTCGGGTTTCACAACTTCGTGAATCCGTGTGTCGAGGTTCTTGGTTCCTCAATCCCCCAAAACCCGATAGGTCGAAATACCGAAAACAACTTCAATTGCTGATTAGCCCTTAGCCCTCATCTCGTTCCATGTGACCGCTTTTCCCCATGACCACAACCTTCCTCAGGATTTCCAATATCAAGAGCCTGGCTCTTAATCCTCGGGATGGCCGAAATGCCAATCCCCAAAATTTCAAAATCCCTGGCCCGACTTTCTTCTCTTAAAGGATGTGTCGTGTTTCGCAACTTCGGGATTTCCGATGTGAAGTGTTCCAACTCCTTCTCCCCGGGATGGCCGAAATGTTGATTCCCGAAATCCTGATAATAGGTGTGACCATAGTCTCACTCCAAAGATATATTACTTTCGGGACTTCGAGGTTTCCAACACCTAAATGCCTGGTTTCTTGTCCTTGGGATGGTCGAAAAGCCGAATCCCAAAATTCCAAAATGTGTGACCACAGCCCCACTACAAATGCACGTCACGTTTCATGACTTCAGGGTTTCCAACACTCTATGCCCTGCTTGTTGTCTTCGGGATCACCGAAAAGTTGAATCCTGAAATGTGGAAATGTGTCCCTATCCCGTGGCTGATGCTATTCCTCAGAACGCTTTCAGGTTTTCGCATTTTGGGACTTCGCGATCCCGACTACAATAACTCCCTGCCCCTTTGAGCTCTTGGTATCCGAAATGCCAAAATACCGAACTCCGAAACTCCAGTCTTCCACTCCAAACTGGGATCAACAGCTCATAGACTCTCATGATCCGACGACTTGTGTCTTTTTGGGATTTCACAGGTCAAGAGTTTCGAAATCTTACCCTTTGCATTCCCGGTAACCAAAATGCCAAATCCTCCATTCAGGAATTTCCCCGAAACCTCGACCACTCGCTATGTGTCCTCCTGTTGGATGGTCACGATTCTTTCGGGATTTCATGGGTCAAGAGTCCCGACTCTTGCCCTTTGTATCTCTCGGTATCCAAAACCCTGATGGGTCCTCGGATTACTGTCACATGTCCTCTGAGTGATGGACAGTCCAAATTCCTTTGGGACTTCGCAGATCGGGAGATCGCGATGCAGCGATTCCATGACCCCTATACGTTTTGATCCCTGAACTCTGAAATATCGATGTTTTCATTGTTTCGGGACTTCGTGGGTTCTCTCCACTGCATATGAGGGTTAAACCTCGTGCTCCTTTCAATAGATCTGAGGGCTATCGACTGTCTGAGATAGATATGATGGCCCAGATCTGCTCTCTTCCACTGTGCTCTCCTACGTTGCCTAGACATGAAACTTCAATGGTCCAGATCTTTTCCTCTGCCTGATCCGACGGTAGTTGTAGCTCCCTCCTAAGCTTTCATTTCTTCCTTCTCCTTGGAATATTTTTGTAGTATCAAAGGTCTCGACCATTACCTCCCCTTGCGAGCCTGCAACCTTGGTCTCGCCTGCGTTCTTGAGACGCTCCTCCTCCTGAGCTTCGAGACTGTGAAACCTTGAAAGGTTTCCTCAACTTCTTCACTCCTTGCAGCTATCGTTCTATGCATAAAGGCATTTTTCCTCCTTAGCTTGGTCCTCTCTGAACCTCGAAGAGGTTCTCGACCTCTGCACTCCTTGTAGGGTCCCTGCACACACACAAAGATGTTATCCCTCCTAAGATTCTCTGTTTCTTAGACCTCTAAGGGATTTAACCCTTTTTTTCCTCTCTCTTAGATGGAGAATATGATGCCCTCGTGGCAATCTCTTGCTCAAGCAACTTCTTGTTGAGCTTGCAGGGTGTTCAATAACCCTGTGAAGGTATTCTTCCTTGGACACTTCTCTATTCTATAAATCAAAGGAGTTCTCTTTGTGCACATAGGCACTTGCTCAACACCCTCCTAGCAGAGCCCTCACAGAATCCTCGGTGATTCTGGTTTCCCTTTGAACTCACAGTAGAGTTCTCCTATGCACTGTATGCACCTGCTCAATGCCCTCCTGGCAGAGCTCTATAGAATCCTCAGTGATTCTGATATGTCCTGTGCTCTCTTATGCACAGTCTTACCTCCAAGGTATTCAACAACCTTGAGGATTCTCCTTGAGTCAATGACTTTGGCTGGTGCGCCCTCTTGACACGTCCTTGCCCAAATTTCACAGAATTCAAGAGTGCACCTGTGCACTGGCTTTTAGAACCCACAGCGTTCTGTCACACCCTCTTAGCATGAAGCCTCAAAGAACCCAAAACTCGAAGTCAAAGAACCCACAGATAGAAAAACCTATCTATCCCTGCAAATTCATATCTAACCATACATCTACAACATATATTGAACACACAAAGACATTCATACAACCACACAATAACATGCAGGGAATTGTTGTTTGTATTAATGTAAAATGCCTCTTTTTACAATGTGTTCAAGCTCAGACTTTGACAGAGTCTCGGCTCCTCCTCTCTCCTCTCCTCTAACTCTCGCAGAGCTCTCCTATACCTTCACTCTAAATCTAAACAAGATTGAAAGATCTTTTACATGAGGGGGATCTTCGATCTCTTCCCTCCATCTCACCTACTCTCATTCAATTACATTTAAATTTACATTGAATGGGCTATCTAGTCCAGATCGGAGCTAGATTCAGCCTTACAAACATTTAATGCTACTCCTAACTAATGCCTGCTCAAAGGCATGGCTCTATGGCTCCACGACCTTACATACATTAATTACATTGAAATCAAATTCAAAATGTGAGAGGATTGGCGCCTCTCTTCCTTGAATGCATGCTTTGAATGCACTGAGTGGTTGGCTAGCTGGCGCATGGCTGGCTTGGAGCGATTCTCCTGCATCAATTCTCTTCGGATGTCCGGGTTTCAGGAGTTTCAAATGTGAAGCATGAAAAATCTCTTGGAGGAAGATCTCCGAAGTGAAAGATGCCACACGTCCCCTTTGATGGATGGTCTAGATTTGCTTCGAGACTTCTGGTCCTCGGATGACTCTTGGTGTTAAACTCTGTGCAATTCTGCACCCTCAAATGGGCGACAGTCATTGATATGATTTTCTTGGTGAATCTTTACTGTTGAAAATTTCCCTGTTCATTTCGGTAATCCTGGCCTGAAAATGACCATTCTTAATGGCTACGTTTGTCCATGGGCATTTCCTGCATATATAAAAGGATTGGTCAACCTGTGGTGAGCTGGATCAATGGAAAATATGATGACAAGTAATTCGAACCAAATCCAACATTTATTTCATCCTTTCAAGAAAAACAGAACAGAAAGACACAAAGACTCAAACTAGAAAGAAACGAATAAGAACCAAATCACTTAGTAATGGGAAAATGACTTAACCAACCAGAAGAGGAAAAATTGATGAAGGCATAGGGAAAAGAGAGAGGAGAGGCAGGGGTGCAGACCTAGGTTACAACATTGGCTGCAACTGGGGATAGTTCGTCCCTGTGAGTTGCTAAGAACTGTAGATAGGTGCCTTGAGATTAAATAACTTCTCTTCCCTTCCATTTATTACCTTTGTTTCTATCTTCCAGCCCTGTGTATTTACTATTGTCCCTCGGTCATGCATTTTATTGAATTAAAAACCAAGACTACACCTCAGTGCCTATGTTAGGCTATGGAGTCTTTACTAAAACTTGAAAATGAAACTAAACCCCAGTTCCTTTGTTGGGCTATGAAGTCTCTTATTCAAACAAGCTACTGAAAACCAACATCTTGAAAAACAATATGCAAACTAAAAATTAAATGCTCGAACTACGAGATTATTCTCCTACTACCTACTCTATCCAGCTGAAAACCAACATAATCATGTGTAATTCCACTTCCAATGAAACCAAGAAAACATTTGACTAAGAATCGTAACTATGTTCAGGTCAATGTTTAGAATAATCCAAAGAGGATATATCAAACATGACAAAAATTTGGTAGGCATCTGGTACTTACAATTGCAAATGATGATCATGGTAAAACTTTCAACCTTTGGGATTTTGGAAAAATAAGAATCCATCCATCTCTCTATTGGATCTTGAAACTCATGAAAAGCCTCCAACTCGTTGAGAGGACAAATTTGTTGTTGTGTGAGTTATGCAATATAAACAAGGCTGAGTTGCTCCTGTCCTCGTTGAAACAACTCATGAAAGTCATGTGATTCACAACCATAAAGGGAATCAAAACACCCTTGATACTGCTCATCTTGTTGTTTGAAATGAATGGGTATGTCTCCTGCATTGTTTGCTTGTCCTTGTTCTAGCTCTAGAATGTCATCTTCATACTTATATATTTCATGTTGCTCAACAATTTCAGAAGGAAGGGGAAAAACATGCTCATGACCTTCAACATCACTTTCCTCACAGTTAATCAAATATTTATGAGAACATAGAACAACACATGTATCATAATAACGACTATCTGAGTCACCTAGAATAATGAAAGATGTATCCAAAGCCTTGTTATCATCGATTTCATCATTAATGTAATTCCCAACATCATCCTTTTGAATAAAAGGATTAGAATAAGACTCATATGTAACCAAATCTTCCTCCACTTCCTCAACGGAAAAGTCCCCTTTATTTCACTACTAGAAGAACTAATAAGCGTCTATCGAATATGAGATTCAAATTCTTCACACCAGTTCTCAAAAAGTAAATCAGCTGGAAAAAACCTTTTACAATGCTTACTAAATGCAGCATGGAATTGTTCCAGGGAAGAGATGCTAGCACGGGGAAAGTATCGATACCACTCACGATCATATCCCTCTAATGAGTACATGAACATATTCATTGATGCATGAGTTCATGAAACTCAATAAAATGCTCAATAGGGTTGTCATATCTATTCTCTAAACCTAGGCAAAAAATCACCCCACTCATCTGTAGTAGGAACAACAATTGGAAACCCAGAAACAATAGATAAATTTAAAGGAGAAAACTTCTAAGCCAAGATGGCTTCCATATGAAACTATGACTTCTTAAAAATGTGGAGTCTCCACTGGATTCTTTAACGATGGAGTCGCTAGGCGAATGATATGAAGTCTAAATGTGCTCGATCTTTTTTCACCATCAAAGATCATATATGATCGTTGTCATTCTCCCAGGGAAAGATATTTCATTACTATGTTCCCCGACAACGACGCCATAAGATGTTGGTCCTAAGGTATGCACCTGACTGTTAATGGGAAAACCTAGGCCACCTATCAGTTTAGAATGATTGATTCTTTTAACTTTTTTTTGGTTGGTCAGAGGGTTATTCTATCAAGACAAAATAAATGTTGGGTTGGAAGAACAATATGGATGAGGGTCCTCCTTAGCTGATGGCACACTAATGACAGACTAATGAAATAATATAAAATAGAGGGAAATAACAAACTACTCAATGAATAATCTGCTGCAAGAAGTTCAATACTTAAAATATCATTTCAAGACATCAAACATGTATCAAAACACAATAACTCCCATGGGTTGCAGAAAACAAATATTCACCAAAGAATTAGTTGTTTGACAGGTTGCGTATCAATAAAAATAAGTCGTACAATAGCTTAAAGGAAATGAAATGTATGTTGCACAAATCAAAAAATGTATTCAATATAAGAATGAAAACACATGAAGAGTTGAACGAAACACTTTCATCAAGAGTATGTTCACCAGGTAGAGAGATTTAATCCATGCATAAAATGGGTCCAACCAATCTGTTGTATTGCTATTCTTTCCTCAAAAAATCTTACCCTTACAATATCCAAAGCCTAACTATTTAAAAGAGTTGCAGATGCTCTCATCCTTAGGGGACTGGGTCCTAAATTTAGGGAATTATTCATAAATCAAATAATCAACTTTACTAAGACACAATACTTAATCAAAAAGAGTGGTTCTTATCACACACAGAAGACCACTCTTGCATCTAATCTAGGAAAATGATGGACTTAAACAAATAAAACGACTATTATCTCTGCGACAGAACTGATGCATGTGTTGGAGGAACTGAGTGGCCAAAAATAGGCCTCGGAGTGACACAACAGAGCTCTGTGTTGAACGATGACATGTCTATGAGTGATTGCAGGCCACTGGAGATAACAAGCTGCATGAGCAGAGTTTCCTGAAGTGTTTCTAAAACTAATCTGCGTAGACCTGTGACTGAGACTTAACTCTCTTTCTATGCCTGAGCTTTTGGAATACAAGCACACTCTGTATTGACCCCGTTAGATTCCATATGTACCTGTGAAATAGCTTCATTGGAATGGTTGTCGGCCCACCGGGCATGAGGGGAGACGTAGAGGCAAGCATCCAATCGCGAGACAGGATGAATGGACACAAGGGTGGATGACATGTGAAGACAGATGTCAAAGTGAGAGGAGGTGTGAATACGGTGGAGTTATCGAGTGTATGGATTTGGCGACGTGTATTGAATGATACAAGTGGTGCGTAGGGAGAGGAAGAGTAGATAGGTTGGGAAGTGATTGGAGAACAGGTGGCAAAAGGAAAGAGGGGGCGGTATTGAAAAACAACCCAGGAGGAACTCAGAGGGGGGTAGGTAGTAAGCGGATTAGAGAGGGGGGGGATCTTATTTCTTGAGGAGCCACCACGTTAGGTAGGGACCGCGATGGGAAAACCACTTGCTCGGATCCCCCCCCCC
>SNQJ01S0001234.1:69987-80356 GCA_010110895.2 Picea sitchensis
TCAATACCACCCCCTCTCACCTTACGCCACCTGTTATCCACTCACTTCCCAACCTATCTAATCCTCCTCTACCTACATGTCTGGCACCTGTATCCTTCATTACACGTCACCAACTCCATACTATCGATACCTCCACCGTATTCACACCTCCTCTCATTTTGACATATGTCTTCACATGTCATCCACCCTCACGTCCATTCATCCCATCTCCCAATTGGATGCTCACCTCCACGTCTCCCCTTATGCCCGGTGGGCCGACAACTATTCTAGGGAAGATATTTCATAGGTACAGATGGCATCTTACGGGGTCAATACAGAGAGCGCTTGGCTTCCGAAAGCTCAAGCATAGACAGAGAGTTAAGTGTCAGTCACAGGTCTACACATATTAGTTTTAGAAACACTTCAACAAACTCTACTCATGTAGTTGGTTATCTCTAGTGGCCTCCAATAGCTCACAAACATGTCATCATTCAACATAGAGCTCTGTTGTGTCACTCCGAGGCCTATTTTCCGCCACTCAGTTCCTCCATCACATGCATCAGTTCTGTCGCAAAAACACTGGTAGTTTTATTTGTTTAAGTCCAGTATTTTCCTAGATTAGATGCAAGAATGGTCTTTTGTGTGTGATAAGAACCACTCTTGTTGATTAAGTCCAGTGTCTTAGTAAATTTAATTATTTGATTTACGAACATTTCCCTAAATTTAGGACTCAGTCCTCTAAGGATGAGAGCCTCTGCAACTCTTTTAAATAATTAGTTTTTGGATATTGTAAGGGTAAGATTTTTTGAGGAAAGAATAACAATACAACAGATTGGTTGGACCTATTTTATGCATGGATTAAATCTCTCTACCTGGTGAACATACTCTTGATGATATTGTTTTGTTCAACTCTTCATGTGTTTTCATTCTTATATTGAATACAATTTTTTATTTGTGCAACGTACATTTCATTTCCTTTCAACTATTGTACGAGTTATTTTTACTGATATGCAACCTGTCAAACAACTAATGCTTTGGTGAATATTTGTTTTCTACAACCTATGGGATTTATTGTATTTTGATACATGTTTGATGTCTTGAAATGATATTTTAAGTATTGAACTTCTTGCAACAGATTATGCATTGAGTAGTTTGTTGTTTCCCTCTGTTTTATATTATTTCATTGGTCTGTCATTAGTGTGCCATAAGCCAAGGAGGTCCCTCATCCATATCATTCTACCAACCCAAACTTGATTTTGTCTTGATAGAATAACCCTCTGACCAACTAAAAAAAAGTTAAAAGAAGCAATCATTCTACACTGATAGGTGGCCTAGATTTTCCCTTTATCAGTCAGGTGTAGACCTTAGGACCAACAGGTCCCACATAAGATAAATCAAAGTAATATAAGATATTTAAAATGAAATTACTTGAATGGGTAATCTTAAAGAAATGAATATGAATACAAGGATTATTACTATTTTATTTTTTGTCTACTATGGGATAGAAAAATTAGGGTTAGGTGGTTTTGAGATTAGTATACATCTATTGAATGTAAAATTGTCTATTTTTCCCGACATTGCTTCACTGCCCACAAGTGTCCATAGCCCTGATGAAGATGTTGTGGAACCATACAAACATGGACCCTCTACCAGTGAGAGTCCATATCATTGGTAGGTTTTCTTATACTTCCCACACTTACATGCTTTCAACTCTCTTGTATTTCCACCGTTTTAATTTTCCTAGTTAGAGAATTTCTTTTGAAATTGGGTGAAGAGAGTGAGGTGGTACAACAGGGGTTATAAACAAAAATAGATATAGTACTAATTAAAATTTGACCCCACTAACCTTCCCTTAATCTACCAATGTAGAAAACATAGTTAAGTTGTGGAGGGATAAGGGAGGGATTCAAAGAAAAGACTGTAGTTGATTCATTCCTTTGTACAGGTGAAATATAGTACTTGATTCGTATCAAAATGTTCCCCATATTTATTGGTTGATGTAAGCGAAAATAACAACTTGGTAAGGATGATATTTAGATAAATGAAATCCTATTGTAATAATAGAATAAATAGTAAAAGTTTCCCATGTTCACCAATTGATGTTGCTAAAAATAGATTACCCCCATATAAAATTTGAAAACATATCATAAAACCAAAGTATAAGAAAAAAGTGAAATAAAACATTTTCAAAGAGTGCAAATGAAAGACTACACAAATCAAACCAAAAGAAAAAGAAAAAAGAAATTTATCAAAAAAAAAAAACAATAAGCCATGCAATAATCAAGAACCTAACTAGACAAGAAAATACGAGAGATATTAACACAAAGAATAGAGATTTTCTTGACAAATGTGTTCTTAGTTTATGTTAAAAGTATGATAATTTTGTCTTGTATGACAAGTTATTAGTCCCCGTCGAAGGTGTAGAGGGACTATAGCGATCAATAATTCGTTGACTTCGTATTAGTTTGTCCTTTGACCAAAAATATTTGCATAATATCTATTGTTGGAACTAGGGAACTAAAATCATTGATTTTTATATAATAAAAAATGCCATATATGTCATGATCTGATTGGCTAATAGATTGGAGGTCTTATTCCTAGCTTCGTTATTCCCAATGTTTTATATGTTAGCATATCCAAAGTTTTTGATCATATACGGTCTTTCTGAATTTTTACTTTTATTCTTGAAATGTTTGGATATCCAAAGTTTTGAAGATAAAGAGTCAGGTTTTTATTAGTTCACTTCATATTACTTTGTCCTTTGAATAATGTTTTTTTTTACATACCCTCTATTGTTCGAACTATTTCTACTTACTTTTTTTTAATTGTTATAAAATAATATAATAAAAAAAAAATCGTACGTAATAGAGTTGCCACACTGCATTCTTTCTTAAATTCTTACACAATAGTCCTGACAGACTTAAATCTTTACCTAACAGGCCTCACAATATTAAATGTTTACTTAATAGACCTGTTACAATACATTTTCCTCCGTTTATATATATATATATATTATGCAATGTTATCTGTAGTGAATATGAGAAATATTGTTCTTCAGCGACATTAATGGTTCAGTGGTTCATGCTTGCTCCTTTCTTTTTCACTAGTTTCTTGTTTTCCTATTACTGTTGTTATTGTTTTCTTGTTGGTCTTGTTGCAGTTTGCACGCTTGGGTTTCTGCAACCGTGATTGGAATTGGCCTTATGTTGTTCCCCATCAATGGGTAGGTTTCAGTGTCGTGTTTATCCTCCTCAGATATTTGCAGTTTGCAGGTGAGCCATTTCACTCCTGGGGATTCCTGAGTTGAAATCCTCTTACAAAACATCTTTGTATCTGAGGAGAAAATACAATTTCCTTTTCCTATACGCCACTATGGATGCGACGAAGGTAGTTCTATGTCGAACATGGTGATCAAGAAGGAGATGGGGAAAGCGTTACATTCCTGCTTCTCTGGTCATAGTAATCACATACAAATATGGAAAACAAGAGGATTTTGAATGCTCCCAGTATTGAAAAATACCAACTGTGAAAACTACACCTCTCTTCAGGGGCATTACTAGTTCAATGGTCCATGGTTGCTCCTTCCTTGTTCATTAGTTTCTTGTTTTCCTGTTGCTCTTGTTCTTGTTTTCCTGTTGCTCTTGTTGTAGTTTGCATGCTTGGGTTTCTGCAACTGCGATTGGAACTGGCCTTCTGTCGTTCCCCATCGATGGGTAGGTTTCACTACTGTGTTTATCTTCCTTTCCTATTTATAGTTCGCAGGTGAGAAATTTCACTACTGGGGATAATTGAGTCGAAATCCTCTTGCAAATCATCTTTGTACGTGGGGAGAAAATACGATTTCCTTTTCCTATACGTCATTTTGGTTACGATGGAGGTAGGTTTTGTGTCGAACATTGGCGATCGGGAACGAGACGGAGACGACATTACAATCCTTCTTATCTGGTCATAGTAATCACACACAAATATGGACAACAAGAGGATTTTGAATGCTCCTAGTATTGAAAAATACCAACCGTGAAAAATGCACCTTTCTTAAATGCTTTCACAGTGGCAGGAATTTGGATGGTCTTCACAGACTTAAATGTTTACCTGACAAACATCACAGCCTGAAATGTTTGCTTAACAGATGTCTTACAATACATTTTCCTTCGAAATTTTTTATACAATCTTGTGTGCAGTGAATTTGGCCAATATTGTTCTTCATTGACATTCTTGGTCGGTTGGTTGGTGCTTGCTCCTTGGTTTGTTGGATGCTGCTTATTTTTGTTTGATTCAAATTTTAGGGTTTGGGTCCTAAAGCTGCAATTGGGCCTTTTGGTGCTTCTTCACTGGTTTGTTATTTGTTGCTTGTTGTTGTTTTCTTCAACTTTCCAAGGTTGGGGTCCTGTATCTGCAATTGGACCTGTTGTTACAGTTTGCAGGCCAGGGGATGTGGTGTGGGTTGGAAATCCCTCCTATGGACTAGCACTAAGGGTTTTATCATGCATGCAGAAATGACCTAAAGATTCTTACTTTTTACCATCATCCCATGCCTAAACCCCATTACTCATATGTAAATAAAAGGCTCAAGAGATTAAGTTGACATACCTTATTTTTCATGTTTAATGTCGATCCCTTTTCGCACTTGGTCGTTCTTTGACTACAACTCTCCTCCCAATGCTGACCTGCATTCACTAAAGACAAACAAAGAACTCCACATGTATTTGATCTATGAACTAACGGGTTAGAGATTTAATCAATCATACAATCAATATTCCAATAATGACAATCTCATATGGCAGGATGGGAAAATAAATTCTTTTATTATCTTCACAATGATACCTTACAATGATAAAGTCGGCTATTGCTCCTCAATCTTGGTCCTGGGCTCCTCTTTCACTATCTTCCAACTGCTTTTCTCTATACTTCTCTTTGCACAAGGATGGATAAAGGTTGGGACAAAGGGAATGCTTAATCGAGTATAGTTTCTTTACTATGATTCCCCCCCCTTTCAAATGGGACCCCTAACCCTTATTTTATAGGCTAGAAGAAGCTAGGTATTTGGTTGAGTGACCAGCCATGCATGGCTGAAAGGTTTAGTTAACTTACCCACAGATGTGTGTTCCATCAACAACTTTCCTTTTTTCGTGCTTTTGTAGGTACACATGAGTTATCTTGCATCAGCTAGCATGTACACGCATGCAGTAATGGAGCAGGGTGCGTGGGTCTTTATAAAAGGGGTTTTTAAGAAGAGGTGTTCAACAGTGTTTTGGAAAAGAAGGAATCTGAGATGGCCCAATACCAGGTAGGCATGTCTGGTGAAAATTAGGGTTATAACAGATGCCCCCTAATGTGTGTTATCATAAGAGCATCTGATGGCCGAAATACATTAACAATCTTCTCCAACGTTCCAAACAAGTGAGCCCAGGGACCAAAAATTGGGAGGTGCCTTCTGCAAAATAGTAATTGTCTCACCGAGGAAGGCATACCCATGCTCGGGATGAAATAAAATCATGGCTACCAATCAAATACACTGTAGATCCATGTCATATAACTATATAAAGTGTAGCCATGAATAATACACAATAGAACTACATCTCGAAATCAAACAGATATACATGTAGAGTATCCATATTCTAGAAGCTGATAAGGCCTGATGGTTGGAGATGAGGTCTTCAGAGATCGAGAAACAACCTCAAAATCTTCAAAACTCAGGTAGGAGTGTAATATGAGTGTACGACTTCACTACCTAGAGGTCTTCGACAGCTCGTCAGTCATGGACTAAAGAATCTTGATTATCAGACTAAAGGCTTGATTGATTTCAAACAAAGACTTGATTGGACTTTCGAGATGATTGGGCATGAGGGAAAGAGAAAAACTACAAAGGGGCCAACTTAGGTTTGGTAAGACTTTCCTTGGACAATCGCACGACAAATGATGAGACTCAGGTAGCATGGCATTAACATAAGTTTACGAGGAAGGAGGCAACGCAAACTCTCCATATGTTTGGAATAATAACCGAACAGAGGAGGACACAACTCAATGTAGTGGGAACAACTTCCTAAGGTAATATTAAATCCCATGGTTTGACGAACAAACTGAAACATGTGCTTTATCCAAGGGTGACTCATTGTGCTGCCAATACAAACAAAATACTTTTCCCTTCCTCTTTTTGGGGTATATTTGATTTTTTTGTCTTTTTCAATAATGTTGGAAAGCTTGAAAAAGAATAAAAGAATGCTACGTTACAAAAGAGGATCGAGTGTCACAAGCATACTACTTCCAAGTGCATGGAACACAGGGATTCTTAGGGCAAAGGGACATATGTAGGAAAAGGACACTTGGGAAAAATCCTCCAGGGGCCAAAGGTGTCAAGACGCAGAGGCAAAGTGCTACAAGGCTTGTGTATAAGGCATGCTTCAGATGGTTCAGTTGAGAGCAACATGGAGCCGACATTATGCCAAAGACACATGTATGCATACGCGGTTAACAAAACACACAATGGTAATGTCCTTCGATGTAATTTTAACGAGCCCGGAGAAGGTAAGCTTGGTGGTTTTTCATATTTAGAGAGTTTGAAAAAATGTAAAAGGAGACTCCATTGTGGTACCTTTTTCGAAGGTAGTCTAGTCGGTTCGAAAAAGGGGTAAATTAGCACCGAAAAGACGTCTATTCAAAACCATTTTAACGAGTGTGATAAAGACAAGATCACTTGACAATGTTTTCATTTTTAAGGAGTCTGAAAAAAGATTAACTATGGACTCCATCAGGAATGTTCTTCTGGACCAGTTTAACGAGTGTGAAAGAATAACATCACTCGACAATCTTTTCAATTTGAGGGAGTCTGAAAAGAGCTTAACTATGGACTCCATGGGGGTTCCTTTTTCATAAATTTAGTCCCTTAGACCCGAAAAGGGTTAAAATTATATCTGAGAATACTCTTCTAGAGAACTGAAGCCTCTAGAGTATACCTTTGTTCATACAGTTGACCATCCGGACCGAAAAAGGGGTAAACTACCGCTGGACAGACGTGCCTTCAAATTTCAGTTTAACGAGCGTGAAGGTCAACAAGATCGCTCGACAATGTTTTCATTTTTAGAGGGTCTGAAAAGGGTTTAAAAGAATACCCGTGGGGGCTAAGACTCATGTATGAAACTGGTTCAGGTAGAGCCCGTTGTTAGGCTTGGACCAAGAGTCTCTTCGATAGTCAACTTGGAAACTCTCCCAAAAGGGAAGAAAACACAAACCACGGTGTAAGTCCTCCCGCAGTATAGAAACCGTAGTCATGGCTTCAAGAATAGCCTCATCTGAAGGAAATTCAAAATCTGAGAAATCACGCAAACGAGGGTTGACAGTCCCAAAGGGTGAAGTAAATTGACCATACTCCATATGACGATTGAAGTTCTATCTAGGACTGGCAGAGTATATCAGCGAAGAATCATGAGCACGAGGGATTGAGGATCTACAAACAATGAGATCAGACTCAGAAGGATACTGAAGCCCACTTGGACCAAGAGAGGGAAGCAAGGCTTCCCAAGCCCCCATTGGATAAACCAATGGATCAATTGTTGAGACCAATTCTCGAGAGGGAACACATGATTGCACCGGTTCCTGCTCAGAAGAAATTGAACACCAAGGATAAGATGCCACATAATTAACCCGTGGTAGGGTAGAGTCTACACGAACGCTAGGAACATATAAAGGGGTAGTATGAAATAATGTCAAATTAGGATGGTGATTATTAGATGCCAGCTGGTCGATAGTGACAATGCTTCCATTGTGATGGAAATGCATCACCCGGAAGAGCGTAGACACCACAACATCCATAGCATATACATAATCATGCCTGAGAAGCATATTGAAATCTAATAGACCTTGCACCACTATAACATTGACAAAGACAATCTTCCCACCTAACGAGATAGGCAACTGAGGAATAACCCCCAAACATTCACTAGGATATCTGTCAAAAGCCAACAACTCATGTGAAGTAGACACAAGCTTGGGAGAACCCAAGACTTTCCAAACCGAGGAGGATAAAATACTTACAGAGGCTCCTTCATCCACAATACATCGATAAATGTTTTTTGAATTAACTTCAACCCTTATTTGAAAGGGTGTGGAGGAAGGAAGACGAGGCTCAACAAGGTCATTCCAATCAAAGGAAGCCATCCTAGGGATTGGAGGGGGTGTGCTCAGAGTGAGTGGAATGCCCCCTTGTTCTAAAAATACAGAACAGTAAATGCTAAAAACATAGTCGATAGACATTTCACTCCCCAACAGAAGAGTGGGATCATCTGATGACTGCATCGACATGACCACTTTTGCAACCAATGGTTGAATAGGTTGTGAGACTACTTGGTCTAAATGCACCTCACCCCCCAAAAGAGGAGTGGGATTAGTCGATGACTTCATCGACATGATCACTTTCTCAACCAATGGATGCATAGGCTGAGAGACTACATGGTCTAAAGGCACCTCACCCCCTAAAAGAGGAGTGGGATCAGCCGATGACTGCATCAGCGTGATCACTTTCTCAACCAATGGTTGAATAGGCTGAGAGACTACAAGGTCTAAAGGAACCTCACCCCCCAAAAGAGGAGTGGGATCAGCCGATGATTGCATCAACATGACCACTTTCACAACCAATGGATGAATAGGCTGCGAGACTACATGGTCTAAAGGCACCTCACCCCTCAAAAGAGGAGTGGGATCAGCCGATGACTGGATCGGCGTGACCACTTTTTCAACCAATAGTTGAATATATTGTGAGGAAACCTCAGTAGACTTAGAATTAGAAGATCTTGCAGACAAGGACCACAATCTTTGTACCTCTGGAATGCCAGGGCATAAATGAGTAAGGTGATCTCCCTTGCAAATCTTACATGGGAACTTAGGTTTACATCCTATCCATCTAGGTTTCTCAATAGAATCAATGCCCCCAACATGACTAGCAGTGGTTGGTTTCACATCTCCAACATGACTTGTAGAGGTTAGTGATGGGTCGATAACATGACTCGCAGATGCTACAGACCTATTACCAGTATGACTAGCAGGGACTGGACTTTTCCCCCTAGCATGACTTGCAAAGGGTGGGTGATTGCCCCCAGCATAACTTGCAAAGGCTGGGTGCTAGCCTTCAACATGAATTGCAGATTTTGTCGACCTATCTCCAACATGACTCGAAGAGGTTGGTGATTTCTTCTTCCTATTCTTCCTCTTTCTATTTCGTTTAGAATTTTGGTTACTAGTAATTGTAATTTCACCAGAGGCAGAAGAAGGAGTACGAGAAGACTTTGCTGATGAAGAAACATCAATAGGGTGCTCATGACTTAAGGTGATTAAATGAGAAGAGTCAAGAGAATTTTGGACATTTGGAATGGTACCCAACAAAATCGGTAATCCCACATTCAACCCAGGAATGTACAAAGTAGCCATCAAAGGGACACCAACGTTTCCAAAGAAAGGAAAAGCACAAGAATCCCCTTGCAAAGGGGTTCCTTGGTTGGTATCATCAGGAACTTTAGCCATGAATATCTTATGCAGAGGTTCTCGCCTTGCGGGATCGTTCAAATCCATAAAAGTCTCACACACTGACTCTGAAGAACCAGTGTTATCAAAACAACGCCTATAAAGAGGCGGCTCCTCGTTTCTAAGTGGAAGACTGAAAAGTACTCTCAACCAGTGGAGTGGGCGGTCTACCACCCTAGGTCAGAGACCCAAAGCCACAACTGACTAACTCACTATGGAAAACTTGGGAGCACAGAGCACACACTAAAATTTCCTAAAGGCAAATCAAGCAAACGACTAACTAGTTGGAAGAACAGTTACACCAACCAACACTAGAGCAACTTACCGGTGCAAGTGCAACTCGAATACGGAATCAACCTCCAGGTATACTTTGAAAAGTGTGGCTCGATGTCTTCCCTAGGTACTGTGGTATACCCCCGTGGTCACTTGTGTAAGTCCCTAAAATAAAGGAAACTAGGTTTCCAACTCGTGAACAATCACTAGGCGGGTACAATCAACAGTCGGGTGGACCGTAATGAGCAGGGTATCAAGCCCAAAACCTATCAAGGGTATTGAAACCAAGTGTTCTGGAAGACGAATGAGGACCTCGAATGGATTCAAGACCCACAAAGCTCGGTGGAAAATGCGATCAACGGAATCCCAAGACAAGTCCTCTATATGTGTTCCCCACTACGCTTGGTCCAACTTTGGAGGGGTTATTTCCACTACCTTTCCTCACGTGACCTCGTGTTTAGCCCCTGTGTTAGAGGGGGGTCCCAGATAATTTCCATGTTACTGGACTTCTACACTCCTTAGCACAGACTCGTATGTTTGTTTTATAGCCTTGAAGAGTTTCCTCTCCAACCTAAATCAAGGCTCTAGCCTAATCTAGTTGATG
>SNQJ01S0001234.1:80406-168673 GCA_010110895.2 Picea sitchensis
AGCCTAATCTAGTTGATGGACCCTACAAACATAAAGTCTAGTAAATTTTAATTAGCGTTCTTTTTACTGGCTTGATTTACTCAAAAGGGTATGGTAGTGCAACTGATGGTGTTAAGACTCTTGCGAAAAATGATGAAACTTATTTGAACATTGGAAAAGAATGATTATATATATATTTGAAATGCTTTTAAGATGAGAAGAAAACACAACACTATGCTAATTTCTTTTCTTTTTCAAATAACAATGCAAAGAAAATGCCAGGAAAGAAAGAGATCTAACAAACTAAGTTTTTTTTTTAATATTTTCTCCCAATCAAAGCAGAAATAACAAAATATTTTAAAAGAAACTAATGAATGCACGATTCATGGCCCCGCCAGCCATGAAGGGGATTTTTTTTTCAAAATGCAATTCATTTTTCTTAAAATTTCAAGCTAAAAATAAGTTGAAAAAGCTAGGAAACACAAGAAATCTTCTAAATGAAAAAGCAAGTTATAATAGAGTCCAAACCTAGGCTAAGATGCTATGATAGAGACCACAAACCCTGAGAAGTATAACTCTTGACAAGGAAAGGATGACTGCCTCTCCTTAAACCAATTTTTTTTCTCAACAGGCACACTACTGACAGTTCAACAGCCAACGTGTGCACATGAGTTGTGTAAGGTCAGAGCACATGTACATGCATGAAGACCTTATGCAGGTCGCGTGTACCTCTGCAACTCTTCAAAAAATGAAACTACAAGCAATCAAGCATTGGCAAAGACTATTGGTATTGAGAAGCAAAATCTCTTGAAGACTCAGAAACTTACTTTGACAGAAAAAGAAAACAATTGAAGGAAAATTTCATAGAACAAAACAATCTGAGGTGAAACCTAAGCTATATACTGCAAACAACAAAGACTAGAAAGAGTTCCAGAAAACCTCCGAGAAGGATTATTTTTGACAGGGGAGAGGATGATTGCCTCTCTAAAAGAAATTTTTTGGAATCATACACGCAACTGACACTTCCTCAGCTAGCGTGTACACGTGGGTTGTGAGAAGGTAGGGAACGGGTACACTCACGCAAACCTTATACAGGCTGCGTGTACCTCTGTGGGTCTCGGAAAAAAAAAATGCAGTCAAGCAAAGAAACAGAGATAACTAGTATGGAAGACCAAAATCTTTGTTAGCTCGGACTTTTGCAGAAACTTTAAAAACAAGAAATGAAACCAGTTCTTAAAAATACCCAAGAAAAAACATTCCCAAAAACCCTAGAGATCCCCAATATGGTCGCCAACTCTGTTGTGGGTGGGAAATCCCTCCTATGGACTAGCACTAAGGGTTTTACCATGCATGCATAAATGACCTAAAGATTCTTACTTTTTACCATCATCCCATGCCTAAACGCCATTACTCATATGTAAACACAAGGCTCAAGAGATTAAGTTGACATACCTTATTTTTTGTGTTTGATGTTGATCCCTTTTCGCACTTGGTCATTCTTTGACTGCAAATCTACTCCCAATGCTGACCTACATTCACTAAATAAAAACAAAGAACTCCACATGCATTTTATCTGTGAACTAACGGGTTAGAGATTTAATCAATCATACAATTCATATTCCAATAATGACAATCTCATATGGTGGGATGGGAAAAGCAATTCTTTTATTAACTTCACAATGATACCTTACAATGATAAAGTCAACAACTACTCCTCGATCCTGGTCCTGGGCTCCTCTTTCACTGTCTTTCAACTGCTTTTCTCTATACTTCTCTTTGCACAAGGATGGCTAAAAGTTGGGACAAAGGGAATGTTTAATCGGGTATAGTTTCTTTACTATGATTCTCTTCCCTTTCAAATGGGATCCCTAACCCTTATTTTATAGGCTAGAAAAAGCTAGGTATTTGGTCAAGTGACCAGCCATGCATGGCCGAAAGGTTTAGTTAACTTACCCAAAGTTGTGTGTTCCATCAGCAACTTTCCTTTTTCCGTGCTTTTGTAGGTACACACGGTTTGTCTTCGGCCAAATAGTGTGTACACATATGCAGTAATGGAGCAGGGCACGTGGGTGTTTATAAAAGGGGTTTTTAAGAAGAGGTGTTCAATAGTGTTTTGGCAAAGAAGGAATCTGAGATGGCCTGATGCGAGGTAGGCATGTCTTGTGCAAATTAGGGTTATAACAGGATGTGCTTCTATCCTTCTCCATTCACCAGTGGGTCTTGGTTTTGTAGTTTTATTCTTGCATATCTTGGTAGGCCTATTGCAATACATTTTTGTCCATCTATATATTCACATCACGAGTTCGACCGATTGTCGTTCGTTTTCATACTTAGCCAATTTATTCTAAACTTACCCGTTTTTCCCTTTTGTTCTTACCCTCTATTATTCATTTCTAATTCTATACTTTGTCATGTTTCTGTTCTCATGGGTTCCAGGTGTGGTGAGCTGACAAATCGTCATCTCCATCTATATCTTCACATCACGAGTTTGACCGACCGCCATTCATTTGCATACTTATCCAATTTTATGAATGCGGGTTCGCAGATAGGTGCTATCGAACTCTGGTAACCTGTGTTTAGGGTATACATATTGCACCCAAAACTTCCATGCTCTACAATTCGAACTTGAAATCCTTGAACTCGCAAGCCTGACTCTACCTATGATAACTCCATCTATCCAACCTTACTTTCCATACTTAGTCTAGTCTTCAAAGTTTCACAGGTTCACGTACTCTCGGGTTCATAAAAGTTTAAAAGAATTTTTCGCTCCCCTCAATCCCCGCCACCTTACGCCCTTCCCAATGCACATTAATTATGATTTTACTATTGACAATCCACCAGAAAGGTTCAAAAATACTGGCTTTAATAAGCAGAAAGCTCGAGGACATCTCCCATTAAAACACATTAACATGTGAATATTATGGGATCTGATAATTGTTTTTGCATCCATTTTGAATTTTCAAAACGTGTTGGTTATTTTAGTTTTTTAAAGGCATCATCACAGTAAAAATGCAATATTGTACTACCATGCTTCCATCCACAAATGTGTCAACCATAGGGGTCTTGATGTCATGTCTCTCTTTAATATTGTGCATATATTACAGGTTCTCATATTTGAGAATCTGCTTGCATATGGGAATGTTAACTCGTGTTATTAGTGACTATTCAACACACATATTTGAAAAAATTGGCATAAATAAGTGAAAAGATCAAGGGAATCTTCTATTAAAACAAGTTAAACCAAAATGTACAGAAGATTATACTATCATTCTCCAATGTTCATTTTAAATACTTATTCCCATTTCTCTCTATCATTGAAGACTTGGGTTTTAAGGTGCCTTCATTGTAATGTTACTGGTCATGGACATGTGAGACAACTTAGAGATGTCATTCAGGCCCAATTGAAAGAGGAGGGAATGTTTTTATGTGACGTCAACTTTGAGCAAAAAAAAACTCTATTAGCCAACAGAAACTCAAACACACACAAAAAAAAAATCAACTATCTTGTGATTGGTGTTCTCCCTATATTCGATGCTTTCGTTAGTTGAAAGGCTTGCTTGCAGACTCATGTGTTGAACTTCTTTTTTTTCTTACTAGGAGTTGGAAGGGACTTTCAGGTCACCCACAAAATGCTCCTTCATTGAAGTATATATTTTCTTCCAACAACACATATTTGGCAAGTGTATCAAATTCTGCAGAGCACACAAGAATTTATCTTTTGTCAGAGGAGTCACACATACCGTGGCTTGCAAAATGGTTTGGAATATTCAGAAATGATGTGAAATATTACTCCATTCGCGAATATACTCAGAAGGAAATTATAAATTTTTATCCTCGTGAGTATGAGAAACTGTATGGGTAGTTGAATCAACATCCTAAAATTACAAGAGTTTCTATTTCAAAGTTTGTTGAGCTACATATGGGCGTGGTAACAGACTTGACAAAAATTCATATTCTTTGTCAAAGTTTGTTGATCGTCCTTTGGATGTAGTAACAAACTCCACATACAATCAAATTTCTATCACTACTACACATTTTTTTTCACTATTCCTATGCATATGATTTCATTTGGGTCGATGAGCTTGCCCATTTTTGCATGAATATTCTCCTCCTACTTGAAGGTGGGTATATAACCAGGGAGCATCGCTCTCAAAAGTTTCTAATGCCTGCATGGACATGTAACTGGGAAAATTTAATGGGAATGAATTTTGGATTATGTACTTTACAACACTTTCTGAAGATTACTTTATACTACCACCTTCTGCAAGAAGTTTAGCATCTTCAGGTAATGATTTGGTTTCTGAAAATCACCTTTTACTACCACCTTCATGTAGTCATTTCATTTCATTATTTAGAAGATACCTTAATGCAATGGTGTATTCCAGAGATGTTTCCACCTAATATCAATATTCCTGTGGTTTTCCTTGCTTTGGATAAGGAAAATGCATTTCTTCTGTTGCAATGGATCCGATATTTGAAAAAATAAAAATGCACAAAAAATACAATTTATTATTTTTTAAAATATAGAACAATGTATTTTTTGAACACATGACTGTTCGAAAAGTTTTAGCCGTTGTTTGGGATTCACGTCCTTCAAGGATCTTAATTGATCACACAATTAATATTGCTTGTGCCAATGCAATCGCGTTGTCGTCCACTATGGAAATTGCATTAACACTGCAATCTTAGATAATAGATGTTTGACATGTACCTAATGTCAAGGTCATTATCGCACAGGACACCCAACATCCAAATATTTATGGACTCAAAGAAACATTGTAGTTGTTGTGACAAAAAAACACTAAAGTTGATGTTCTTTGCAGGTCTCACAATTCTGCAGTCTAAGTGCTTTGACAATGACAACCCTTCTTATTCACTGCATTGCCACACTACAGTCAATGGAACTATTCCCATTTCCACCCCCAGTGTCAATGTCTGAATACAAAGCTATCTAGAGCCTGGGGTCACCGCCAGTGTGGATGCCTGAAGGTAAAACTATCTGGAGCTTGGGATCACAAATTCTTACACTTGACATCAGTATCAGTATTGATCGAAATTTGATTGTATGTCGAGTCTATTACTATATCCAGAGGTTGCTCAACACTTTTTGACATAGAAACTGGTTATCTGTCAAGTCTGTTGCAACTTTGGCATAAAATGTTCTCTAATTTTAGAATGTTGATTCAAACGCGCATACAGTTTCTCACATTCATGAGTATCAAATTTTATAATTTCCTTATGAGTGTATTCGGGCATGGAGTAATATTGGACGTCACTTCCAAATATTCCATACCATTTTGTGGGCCACGATGTCTGCCACCTCTATGACGAAAGATATATTCTGAAGTGGTCTGCAACACTTTATACACTTGCCAGATCTGTTCTGCTGGAAGAGGCTATGTACTTCAACAGAGGAACATTTTGCAGCTGACTTAGATGCCCCTTCCAATTTACAATAACAAAACAAAGAATTTCAACATACAAATCTTCAGGAAGGATTTTCAACCAAACAGATGATCGAATACAGGGAGAATAGCAGTCACAACATACTTGATTTTTTTTTTTTGTCTCATCTTTTGTTGGCTAACATGATTTGTTTCCCCCAAAGATGATGTCACATAAAACCACTCCCTCGTCTTTGAATTGAGCCTGAATCACATCTCTAAGTTGTCTCAGATGTCAATGAACAGGAACATTACAGGGAAGGAACCTTAAATCCCAAGTTTTCGACGATAGAGGGAAATTAACACTTAGAAAAGTATGGAATGTTGAATAACCAGTCAATGTAGGAAGGCCATATCTAGAAGAGACAAGTTATTCAAAAAGTTGGGATAGGTCTAACTGGTAGCACCAATGAATTCCAAGACCCGGAATTGATATTCAACTCGTTTTTTTTTATGAATCAAGCATTTGATGATCAAGTTGAAATCTATAAAATACTATCCACAGGCTTCATTATTGTACATATTTGATTTTTTTATCGGTGGCGGGCCCAATCGCAGTCATCATGGAAAATAATCTAAGATGTATTTTGTAACCCAATTTATTTGAATATAGAATATTTGAGGTTTTTGTATGGTGTTTTTGAATCTCTGATATTGTTTTTTATTTTATTTGTACCTTTTTTGTGTCGTTAATCATGGACAAGAAGATTTTCTTTCTGCTGCCCAGCACTTCGATTTAAATAAAGGCTAATCTGTTTTCTCCTTACATTTTACATGGAAGAATAATTTGTCATAGGCCATACTTATGTGGCGCCCACCCTATACTGAAAGAAATAAATCGGAGGACCCGCCATGCTTTCATTCTTTGGGGTCCCATAAATAGAATGAATTAATGATTCTATTTCAACAAGGAAACTCAAGTGTTGACGTCATGTTCCTGTTCAATATTTTGCATATATTGAAGCTTCTTCTATTTGATAATATACGTGCATATAAAAAATGTTGCATCNTATATATATATATATATATATATATATATATATATATTTTTATTTTTATTTTTTTCTTTCTATTGCTTATGGGTTTCAATGAAATTTATGAACCAGACAACATCTTGCAAATTGGAAGATGCTTTACATTTGGGCCAGAAATAATCTATCAATAAATATTAATATGAATACTATTGGAATAAATATGAAAACTTTCTCTTTAAATTTTCCTTGTTTTCTCTCCCTCTATTATCCCTTTGTGGTTCTATATTTAGTCACATCCCTATGATCACGACCTTCTGGATTCATGGATTGGAAGATGCTCATCTTATCTATATATTCACACCATGAGCCCAACCGACCATGGTTCCTTTCAATACTTATCCAATTATCTAACCACCGGGTCTCGAGTTTGCGGTATCCAACACTTATGTCCCCTGTTCTGTGATCTGCAATTTATGCTTTTACTAGTGACAACTCACCAGAGGTTCAAAAATATTTACATTAATAAACAAACAATAGATGTTGTTATGTGAGATACTTATCCCTTTTTCCCTTTTCTTCTTCCCGTCTATTATCGCTTTCTGGTTATATACTTAGCCTCCTTTCTATGATCACCGATTCCAGGGTTAGCGGGATGACATATTTTCATCTCCATCTATATCCTCAGATGATGAATCTGACCGACCAATGTTCCTTTTCATACTTAGCCAATTTTATGGCTGCGGTTTCCGGGTTGGTTCTTTTGAACTTTGCTGCTTCTTGTTCTGTGATATACATCTTGCACTCAAAAATTTTGTGATCTACAATTCCATTGCAGACACCTTGAACTCACAATCTTCACTCTACCAGGGTTCACAAATGTTTCAAAGCATCTGTCGCTATGACCGTCGTTCCTTTCTATACTTAGCCAAATTTTTCCACTTGTTTCGTGATATACATCTTGCACCCAAAAAATTCTCTGATCTACAATTCCACCCTGGGATCCTCCAACTCACAAGCTTCACTTTACCTGAATTCATAAAAAGTTTCAAACCATTTATGGATATCTTCCATCCCTACCACAATCGCACCCTTCCCAATGCACATTAATTATTCCAGCCTCTAAATTAACTTCCATTGTTTCGTGACCTACAAATAGCACCCGGACCTCCACCATATACAAATTGACTGACAGACTCTAACATTGTCCCCACTTTCGTGTTATACATTATGCATTCAAATGTTTTGAGCTATACAATTTGACCATCAGGGCCTCACATCTTTTGGGGAGACCTTGTCACCCTATTTTGGATCCTCGGGTCGGTGGGTTCATGAAATCTCTAGTTCCTAGTCACTATTTCCTGTGTCGGCCATCTTCGTACTTCTTTCCAAATATGAAACAACAAAGGTTTAATGCTAATACACCATCATGAAACAACCATAAAGATCATAATTAATTAGCAAAAGCATCAAGGACTAATCATTCCTATAGACCTTGTCCAGAAACATGCAGAGAAGATATTTCCAGGTAATGGGAAAGCTATTACAAATTCCAATATATTAGCGAAAAAATTCTGGTCCACCGTTTCCCTACCATACTTGGACACTTTTTCGATTGTGGGTTCCCAGATTGACAGCCTCAAAATTGTGTTTCAAATCTTTCGCCACTTGCAAATAGTGCCAGAAGTTCCACAATATATAATTTGTTTACTGAATGCCCCCTCAGGAGCCCGACCATCCACCATTCCTTTCAATACTTAGCCCCAAGTTGGTTGTGTCTCCATGACGTGGTACATCTATTGTGTATCGAGTCTGGCATACCGTTTACTTGTTCCATAGTTAGACACCTTTTCGATTTTGGGTTCCTAGACTGGTGGGCTCAACATTGTGTTTCCAATGTTTCGTGACTAGAAAACAGTACGCAAAGTTCCACGATATACAATTTTTCCACAAGAACGCACCTTCATGCCCTAATCTGTGGTCAACACTCACGAGAGATATAATTTGATCCTCAGGCCCTCACCTTCCTTAATTGTTGTTCCCTGTCCCTGCCACCTTCCTACTTTTCTCTGGATATGCAATTAGAAATCTTTAATGCTAACATTTCATCATGCATGAACCTTAAACATGTCATTAATGAGAGAAAGGCTCGAGGATATCTCCCACACTTCTTCCATATACAAATTGACAGCCAAACTCCCATATCATCTCCTCTTTCATGGTACACATTTCTCACTCAAGTTTTGAGGCATACAATTTGACCCTCAGGAAGTCTCATCTCCTGGGGAACCATTGTCACCCTAATTCTGAATACCGTTTGACCGCTTTCCATACTTTCCCATTTCATGGAATCTCTTTCACAGATCCTCGGGTTGGAGGGTTCAAGAAATCTCCAATTCTTAGTCACTGTTTATTGTGCTTGCCACCTTCGCACTTCTTTCAAAGTATGCAACGACCAAGGTTTAATGCTAACAGTTCATCATGCAAAAACCGTACAAATCATAATTAAAAATAAAAGTGTCGACAAGATAGTGAAATTTAAATGAACCTCGACTCCTCAAATTTAAATAAATTTATTTTCTCTTATTTTCTCTTTTCTCCTCAGAGACATGCATAAAATATCTTTCCACGCAATGGGATATATATTACAAGTTTCAATATATTAGCGAAAATGAATCTACCTAGCCATTTCCCTATTCCATACTTGAGCCACTTTTTCGATTGCAGGTTCCCGAATAGGCAAGCTCACGTTTGCACTTCCATTGTTCTGTGTCCTGCAAACATTACCCGGATTTCCATGATATAAAAATTTCCCTCTCGACTATCCGATAATTCCCTCTTCTGTGTTATGCGTTTTTCACTCAAAAAGTTTCGAGACATAAAATTTGACCCTCAGGCCCTCACCTCCAATGATTGTACCTTGTAACCCTATTTTGAATCTCGCCCGAACACTTTCAATAATTAGACACTCCTTAATTTCTCTTTCCCATCCCCGCGACCTTCATACCTCTTTATTAATATGAAATTAGTAACATTTCATGCTAACAAATCACCATGAAGGAACCATCAACATTGTCATTAATGAGTGAAATGCTCGAGGAGATCTCCCATTAATACACATTAAACCAAGATCTGCGGAGAGTTATATTATCCCTTTTGATTTTCCATCTCAAACACAAGTCATCACATTGGCCCGTTCAGGAAATCTCCAATCCTTAATTGCTCATTTCCGTACCCGCCATGTTTGCACTTCTATGTATGCAATTAATAGTCTTTAATGCTAACAACGCATCACACAACAACCATCCAAATTATGATTAATGAGCGAAAGTCTCGAGGACATCTCCCATTCACACGCATTGGACCAAGATTTCCATAGGGTTATATTATCCCTTCCAACTCTTCATTTCAAACATTGTCTAGAGAAAATCAACCCTCTCGTAAACTTATAGAAGGAGCTCGACAACATTTATGTGGATATACAATGAATATCTTTGGACATGAGGACCATAACTTCTAGTGGTCTAGGGAATACTCTTACTGATCATCATGTTCCTCCCAGAATGAAGTGATTTGGACCTTTGGAATCGCTCATGCAGGTTGCATCCCTAAGGTTTTTGACTGTAAGGAGGTGGTCTCTTGGTGCACCAAAAAATATGTTTCAAGCCAAAGAATTATTCCACTACGCAACCATTCTCCTCTTTCTTTGTCACCTCAGATCTTCTGCAAGATGTTAAGATTGTCAGAGCCAAAATTGACCTTCAAAGGAAAAGGCTGCAAATAGTTCCTAGAAAAACATGATAACGGGTTGGACCTCTTACCCGAGTTCCTCGAAGACCTGACAACAATTCCTGAAGATATCACAAAGTTGCAGGACTATTCCTTTAGAAATCCATTCTGGGAAATTGCTTGGTTGTTTACAAGAATTACGAGACAGGAAACTACAAGAAGCATTTCCCATATAGTTATTTATATTTTATACTTCATAGTCAATGAACAATTCATTTTCGATTGGGGAAAGCTATTTTCCATTGAATTATGTTCCCAACTATCATTATTCAAAGAATCAAATACATTTTATATGTCATCCTACTTGATTTTCTCAATATTTCATTATTGTCCGTTTCCAAAACTGTCTTTGTCCAAGAAAATAAACTATGAATTCAACCCAGTAACATTCTGGTACCAAGCCTTCTGGAGGCACAAGGCATCCCATTGTTTTTATGAGGTTTTTAATGGCTTTGTCTCAGTTTTCAAAGATTTATTGTTAGGAAAGGATTCTCCCTAGATGTTTGGCCAGGAAACCAAGTTCTTGGATAGGAAGGGGACACTTGAACAAAAGGAAAATTATAGTGTAATAATGATATTTGGATCCAAGGAAAATCATGTTTTCCCTCCATGCCACATCACGGACAAGATGTTTGTTACAAAAATAAAAAGGAAATACAACCACAGGTTGCATTTTTTTCCATGACAAGAGAAAAAAATGGTTCATTCCTCTGCCTTGGAAAGTTGGGGACTTTGTGTGCAGAAACGTCAACAAGATTGACGAATTCACAGGCCATTTCAAGAAATTGAACCTAAAATATGCTGAAAAGATAAAAGGGTTCGACCCTATTGGGATTTTTCGATAACATTTACTATCAGTTGGATTTAGCATCTCTTTTGTCCAAAAATGCCTGATTGAAGATAGAGACAATGATGAAAACACTCCTTCTTCTGAAGATTGTGAGGTAGAGACATTGCAAAGAACAACTCAATTGTACAAACAATAGGGAAAAGGATTCGGTGAGAAGAGTGGCCAGTCCCTAGCCAACACTCCCAAGAAAATGACTTCACGGAGCATCGCTTCAACGACCCACCCCAATAAGAAATTAATCCAAAAATCTTCAAATGGAGGAGGAGATAAGAACCCTCCTCGCAGAAAAATTGATAGTTCTCACAAGCTTCCCCTGACGAAGAATATAAAAAAAATTGTAGGGCAAGCAAAAGAACCCAAAATTGAAAGTGAGCACATGCAACTTGAAAATTTTGTGGATGCCCTTTTGTAGAAATCTGACCTACACACGGACATGATGCATCATAGTTCCACAATGGAAATAACTGAGACTGACATTTTTTACGAAGATGAATCCTTCGTATTCCAGAGCGTCTCTTTTGACAGCGAATCTAAATATTTAATCATTGAAAAGAGAGATGTAACAAATAAGAAAGGAAAATCTCGTACAAAGATTAAGCTTAGGAAAATGCATTCGCCCCAAATCTATTGATTTCACCGTGTAATGGGTGATGCTCTTGATTATTCCATTGGATGATTTGAAGTGGAGAATGCCAGACTGAACAACCAAGTCAATGAATTGGAGGAGGCTTTCATTGCTACCCCGGTGTTTGACAGTCCTTTAGAAAAAAGCATGCCTGCTACCCCTGCAGCCAAGTTAAAAGGATCCTCCAGCCTCCTCACATCCTGTAGAGCCTTTGTAGAGAAGAACATCAAAAAAATAATGCAGCTAATTACTGAAGCCTAGGAAACATCACAAAATATAGCTTCCTTTCAAAAGAGGGAAAATGATTTGCATGGACATTTGCAGACGAATTTAAAAAATGAAGAACGTTTCTATGAACAGATGGTGACCCCTTTTTGCAACCATGCCATCAACAACTTGGATATGAAAACAAGACAAGAGGATCTCCCCTCCCCAAAGCGGATCAAACAATTAAAAGCATGCTAGAAAAAGAAAGTTAAGAACCCGCAACTCATTGTCGAATCATGTGAACAAGTCGTATCAAAGAAGGAATAATTATTCATAAACTTAACCCAAATAGACTTGGCCAGAAGTACCAATGAGGTTCAAGACCCAAACTTAATCCTCAAGTCCTTGTCCTTGACCAAACAAGCTTTCGATGAAAAAATTGATATTTTAAAGGGGTTGTCTTTAGAAATTTTTTACGGCATCCTTGAATATGGTGAAGATGAGGTCGAGAACTGGCTAGTGGACTATTTGACACACAATGAAGAAATTGAATAGGCTCTACATAGTATTTCCATGGATCTAAGGAAATTAAAAAATGATCTTTTCGACATAGAAATCCATGATGAAATCAACGTGGGCCCCATGAGATGCTACATTGAAGAATGGTTCCAACGGAGAATGGACAAGCTCATTGACGAAGGGAAACAATTGGTTGGCATGATTCCAGTGGTCGTCGACGACAACAACAAAAACGAATCAGCTTCATAGTAATTCTATACTGATCACATATTTCTTTCTTTATCAATCCAGTTATTCTACCCCTTTAAATAGAAATCTCTAACCAAAGACTCATAACTTCCAATTTCTCCTTTTCAGGTCTTCCTCTCTACCGCCACGCACTTCTTCTTTATACTATCCTATTACTTGTACATATTTATTTTATGGTCCGTGGGAGACCCAATCCCAATCTATATGACAAACACTTTTAAATTTCCAGAAATATGGCACAGATTCCATAAATATGTAACACACATTATTAAATTTTTGGTAAATTTCAAAGAAAACTATTTCGAGAATGCTAATTTGTTTTTCCTTCAACTATGATGGATGTTAGAAAATTTTGTTTATTATATTTGAATGTTTAATGTGTGTTATTCCTGGTCCTTTTTTCCAGGAACCCTTATTGCAAGGCATTATTAATTTGTGATAAATTTCAAAGAAAACTTATTCCGGAATGCTAAATTTCTTTTCCTTCAACTATGCTGGATGTTGTGTAATATCCCTCGGCCGAACCCAATTGTAAATACAATATGAATGTACTTAAGTTGGTGATCTATTTTGACCTCATTTGGTAATGCACATCATGTGGCATATTGCGCACATGAACTGTGCAGTAAAATGATGTAATATGCACATCGCAAGATACCGTGCACAGTAACTAAAGTGTGTGCAGTATGGAGGACAATGAGCCTCGTGTATAGGATATGTGTTATAGGTTGGTGAGCCAGTTATTATAAGCTGGGATGATTATGTTTTGGTATTAGACCAGAACACCTAGATGTCAAGGGGCAATGCGCCTACTTTGTACATGACTCATGATTAATATAAAATACATCGTTGCGTGCAGGCCGACCACGATAAAACAGATGGGGAACTGAACTTCACCAGTTAGGGAAAGGGAGGGCCAAAATTCAAGGGAATATTATATTAATATTCCTAAAACATAAAGTATGGATAATTATTTTATCCTAAGTTCTAAATTTGGAGACAAGTGGACCAAAGTAACTTCCAATATGATAAGTGTCAAGTTGGAGACATGCATTCATATCATGGGGGGAGCTTAGCTCATTTGGAGACTTCTCACGGATACCTTACCAGCAGCATGACGACGATCATTCTCACCATCACTTTTCATGAAGAGTTTATAGTGATTCCTGTCCACACTTAGTTATCCAGACAATGATTTCATGACCATTTCACTCATACATTCCATTATCCTTGAGACAACCATTTCACCATTCCAAAGCCTGTTTCTGAAGTCCTTTTGGTTGGTGTACCTAATTACCTTGGAGCAGGATTGAAGTAGTGGATTGTCAGGTCTGTGAGCAATTCTATGAGTGAGAGAATTGTTGGGGATTGATTCCTTAAGGTGCTAGACTGCATCTACAGGGCTCTGAGACTTCCGGTCCAGCCTGTTCTTGAAGCCCTAGAAGGGAAGTGGGGCAACCGAGGGATTGTTGAGAAGAGAAGGGGCACACTTTCTTGGGTGGGATAGGAATGTGGGGAATGAGAGGCTGTAGGTTGTTATTTGAGTGAGCACCTGAGACAGAGTCTTCCCTGTTGTCCATGAGCCTTAGCCTGGATAGGAACCCTTTACCCTGGGTGGAGTTCATTCCCAGCTTGGGGGTGACTCAATGTTGAGAGTGATGAATAGTGTAGTCTATGGATGGGGGGTTCATGGATGGTATATACATAGTTGGTGACAATCTTTCCAAGATAAGTACCAGTTGTATGATAAAAATGATATGTTGTTTGTTATTTACATGCCTATGTTACGATTTTGTCATATATGTGATTATGATTGCTTATGTGCTTATGGGTAATTTCTTGTAAATGATGCATATTTGTAGTTACTGTTATTTGAATATAAAAGTCGTATGTTATAGAAAGTAATTGTTTGTTTATGTTTATATGTAAATCTTATGTGAGCGTGTTGTATGTATTTGTCTGAGTTGCATGCAGTTTAAAGAGTAAATTTATGTGGCATTGCTCAGTTGACTACTAGGTATGCTACTGTATGTTTCGCAGTATGGGAATGAAAGTGTTCCCTAGAGTAGCATGGTCTGGCCTGAAGGCTAGGAATATTACCGATTGGTGTCAGAACATGAGTGGTTGCTTTGGAGTGGCGTACCCCGGCCTGAGGTTGGTCAGGGGAATGTTACAGAATGGCATCAGAGCTTTAGTTCAACACTGAGATTAGATGGGCCAGAGGGATTCAGTTGAAGCGAATATTCACAGAAGAGTAACTTCAAAGTGACCAGAATTGGAGTCACGGAGTGTCCATGGAAAAAGGTTGGTGTGCTGGCGCTTGCACGGTAAATTTGGGTACCGCGCGGGAAAACGATGGCGTGCCAGTTTGTGCGGTAAATTGTGGCGTCGCGCGGAAGATTATTATGTGTAAATGCACGCATTGAATTTAGCCTAGCGCAGTGAGCACACACATAGTAATGTGCACATGGGGTGTGCAAGTATTGCTTAATGCAGAAGAGTTTTGTTAGTACGTGCATAAGTTTGAGTATAAGTTGTTTCGCTACGGTGTATTCAATAGTATGCACAGATATTTGGGCACTATGGAATATGTTAAACTTGACATGGTGCATGCATAGGACGAAATGCATGTGGAATATCGGTGTGCGGTACAAAAATTGTGCACAGTGGATATTGGCGCACAATGAAAGAGTAGTGAGCATGAGTTGTCGGTGCGATGAAGAAGAAATGCATAGTAGATTTAAGTGCGTGGAGAAGAGTTTTACCTTGTAATATTGCTATGCACGATAAATATAAATGAACAGGTCAATTTTAATGCACACGAAGTCGCTTGGAAGGCGATGAGTTTGATTTTAAATTGCATAATAATAAAATAAAAAGAAACACATAACCGCATCGAAGCATTAATTAAAAAGAATTCTGAGTTTTAATTCCTCTGATTTAGATAGATGAAAATAAAAATATAATATTACAAGAAAAACTTATTATAAAAGAAAACAAGATTCATAACATCACCAGATAGAAATTGTAATAAAACAGTCTAAAATCCATTTATGTATTTATATAATCGTATTAATCAAAAAATTACAAAAGGTGATGACAGCAGTTAGCCTGTTGTAAAAAGGGTTGTTTGAAGAATAGGCCTATCATCTCTGGTACTCTTTACCTCCGCTACCGACTGTTCAAAATTTGTTGAGACATGATTATCTTAGTTGAAGACTTACTTCATCTTATTGATCTCCACCTTTAAGGAAGAACCTAACCAGACCGGTTGATTCTCTCCAACACTTTTGACCACTTCAGCCGTAGATTCCTCCTTATTATGTTGCTTACTCCTTTTCTTCTTAGTGGCTGGCCTGTTGATGACTAAATCTTTTATAGTGGGATTTAGCCTGATTTCTAACCATGAGTCTATAGCCAGCTCTGTATGAAACTTAGTTTCTAGAATGTGCACAAGGACCCTTTCCTCCTTACTTGCAAGAAAGTCTATCATGTTGCTTGAATAACTAGTCTCACTCGATTTATCCTTGTCCATGTATCTCAGGTTGTGGATACCGAAAGGTATTTTTACAAAGAGCAGAAAGTCGAGAATTTTGGGATTACCTTGGTTATGGATACGCATATATCTTCATACTTAGGGAGTGGTAGTTATAGAATTCCATTTATGAAGCGCAGACAGATTATGTACAAGAGCATTGGGTTTCCATGTTCGACCAATCCATTTTGAATTATTAACTTTTGAGTTCATTACATGGCAGCGTTCAGCTGACGTCACATGACTGCGAAGTATCGAACAAGTGAAGCAGGGTGATCTGACTAGCCATCGCCCACTCCACGAGTGGTGGATTTGACATGTTGAGACACGTGATACTGCGTCTTGGCGAAAGTGGTTTCGACAAACCACCTTCTTGCACAAGTGTATCTTGGAAGGCACTGTGCGTCTGTGATTTTGAGACTTGGGTCTTATCTAGAATTGTCGTGGTGATAACACCAGGAAACTAAGAGTGATAATGTTGATGTGTATGTTGAATCAAAATGGTGCATATTCTCATGAATTGTTGAATTGTTAGCCTGATTAGTTTCGATGGCTGCACGTTTTGTAGAATTAACAACAACTTGATCAGGTCAAACCGGTGAAGATTCCATAGGAATGGAAGAGGCATAGGGGAATTACAGTCATCCAGAGAAGAGCAGAGGGGTGGATGTCCATTTGGGCATGGAAGGAATGAACTCCAATGGATATGGAGAAGAAAGGAATGAAAATATGAATATGGCTAAGACCATTAAGAATTTGCAGACGAATGTCCAAAGCCATAAAGTTGATAATGAAAGGCTTATGAAATCCAAAGAGAAGCAAGATGACTTCAACATGAAGCTATTGGAAGGTTTGAACAGAATACAAAATAAATTGGTTAAGGAGAGTGACTCAAGTAAATCTGAGAGTCACAAATCTTCAGAGGAGAAAGGAAAAGTAAAAAGTTTTAATAGACATCACCATCATTCCCAAAGGCATTCCAATAAGAGAGAAGGCAACAACTCAAGTCTATCCCCTGTTATAAGGTATAAGAGATCTGGGGTGGATCAGTTGCGAGGAGAAATGAACAAAATCAAACCTCCTACATTTGATGGTGAGCACAAGAAGGATGAAGATGCAGAAACATAGTTGCTAGGCATGAGGAAGTATTTTCAATTGCATAATTATTCTTCTCATCCAGAAGGTAGAATTGCTATCTATCAAATCAAAGGAAAGGCCTCCATGTGATGGGATCAACTTGTGCAGGTACAACACATTGTAGAGAAAAGTGTTACTTGGAGGGAATTCAAGAAGTATTTTGAGAAGAAGTACTTGACTAAGAGATACTATGACAATAAAATGAAAGAGTTCTTTGAACTCAAGCTTGGAAGTATGACCATAAATGAATATGAGAGAAGGTTTCTAGAACTACTGAAGTATGTCTCTTTCATTAAGGATGAGATGGTCAAGATTCAAAGGTATTTAAGTGGATTTCCATCATTCATTAGTGACAAAATACAATATGATGATCCCAGTACATTCGAAGAGACCATAAGGAGATCTAAATGCCTATATGATCAACATAAATTAAGGCCATATTTCGAAAGGACTTGGGAAGACAATAAGAAATTCAAGGTGGATCAAAGGAAGAAGGGAGCTAAGCCACCATTCTTCAGAAATAATCCACAAGGACAAAAAATGCCTAAAGAACCCAGGGCAATTGACACAAGGAGTCAAGGGCCAAGACAACCACCTATGTGATGTTGGGGTTGTAAAGGGGACCATAGGTTCAAATATTTTCCTCAGAGAGGTGAAAAAGGTAGGGTTGTTCACAATGTACAGTGAGCTGAAATACTGGAGGACATGGGTAGATATGTGCCAAGGATTTATGCAGCCCTGGACAACAAGCAAGCAGAGTATCAATCCCACATGATTGAAGTGGAAGGTATGATCAACAACCAAACCCTTGCTATTTTAATTGATTCGAGAGATAGTCATAGTTATATAGAACCTAAGATGGTGGAAGGTTTGCAATTGCCAAGAAGAAAGCATGGGAAATCCTGGTTGGTACAATTGGCTACGGGATCCAGAGGAAAGGTTAATGAGATGGTTTATTCATGCCTCATAGACATGAATGGACTGAACACCAAAGCAAATTTGAACATCTTACCTTTAGGTTCCTATGACTGTTTAATTGGGATGGATTGGTTGGACCCACATCATGCTCTATTGGATTGTCATCACAAAGAATTCACTTGCTTGGATGAAGAAGGGAACCAAAGGAAAGTGCAGGGAATTCCCAGGGCAATAACCGTTAGAGAAATTTTAGCATTGCAGCTGAAGAAATCTTATAGAAGAGGATGTCAAATATTTGCAGCTCATATGGAGGAGACACCTAAAGACAAGGTGCCAAATTTGGAGGATTATGCAGTCCTGAAAGAGTTTGAAGATGTATTCAAGGAGGTACCCAGACTACCCCCAAGGAGAAACATTGATTTCTCTATAAATTTGATGCCTAGAGCAACGCCAATATCAAAGACTCCATATAGAATGAGTACACCAGAATTGAAGGAGTTTAAAATGCAGCTTGAAGAAAATATGAAAAAGGGGTATATACGCCCAAGTGTATCACCTTGGGGTGCCCCAGTCTTGTTTGTGAAAAAGAAAAATGGAACACTAAGGTTGTGCATTGATTTTAGAAATTTGAATAAAGTGACTGTTAAGAACAAGTATCCTCTACCAAGGATTGATGACCTCTTTGATCAATTGAAGGATGCAAAGATATTTTCAAAGATAGATCTCAGATCAGGATACCATCAGGTAAGAATTAAAGAAGAAGATATTAGCAAGATTGCCTTTAGGAAAAGGTATGGTCATTATGAGTTCATAGTGGTACCATTTGGGTTGTCAAATGCACCAGTTGTTTTCATGTGCTTAATGAATGGTGTTTTCTGAGAGTATTTGGACAAGCTTGTCATTGTCTTTTTGGATGACATTCTTATATATTCCAAGTCAGAGGAAGAGCATGAGCATCATTTGAGGATGGTGTTGCAAGTATTAAGGGAACATCAGTTATATGCCAAATTGATAAAGTGCTCATTTTATCAGAAACAAATTCATTATTTGGGGCATATCATTTCAAAAGATGGGATAGCAGTGGATCCTGAGAAGATAGAGAACATTAGAGAATGGTCATCACCAAAGAATGTGAAAGAGGTGAGATCATTCATGAGTCTTGCAGGTTACTACAGAAGATTTATTGAAGGATTCTTAAATATTGCACATCCAATCACTTCTTTGCAAAGAAAGGGAGTGAAGTTTCAGTGGACATTGGATTGTGAGAAGAGTTTCCAGCACTTGAAACAATTATTGACAAGTGCTCCAATATTGAGGATCGTGGACCCAGAAGAAGACTTCATCGTATGCACTGATGCATGTAATGAAGGACTTGGTGGAGTCCTCGGCAAAATGGGTTTGTGATATTTTATGAATCAAGTTGAAGGAGCATGAAATAAACTATGCCACTCATGATTTGGAGTTGGTATCCATAGTGCATGCCCTGAGGAAATGGAGATACTACCTCATGGGGAAAAGGTTTGAGCTAAGAACAGACCACAATGGTCTGAAATATTTATTTGATCAGCCAAATCTAAATTCTAGACAAAGCAAGTGGTTAGAATTCCTAAGCGAATATGAATTTGATACAAAGCATATCAAGGGGAAAGAAAATAAATTGGTTGATGCACTCAACAGGAGGGTCCATGAACTATGTGCTACAACCATTATCATGTACCAAACTGATGTTAAAAGAAAAATTCTGGAGGCTGCTAATGCAGATATGCAGTACAGAGAATTGGTAGCAATGCTAAAACAGCATAAGATACTTCGGAAGGTGGATGATTATAAGTTGGGAGTAGATGGAATACTGTTGCGCAAGAACAAAATTTTCGTTCCAAAAGTCGAGCACTTGAAACGTATAATTTTGCATGAGATGCATAATGTTCCTTATGCAGGGCACCCTGGCTATCAGAAAACCATGGCAGTGATCAAGAGCCATTACTTTTGGCTAGGTATGAAGAAATATATCGCCGAGTACATCGCTAGATGTATGGAATGCCAGAAAGTGAAAGCTGAGAATAAACACCCAGCAGGGTTGCTGCAACCCTTAACCATTCTCGAATGGAAGTGGGAAGTGGTGACAATGGATTTTATTATGGGATTGCCTAGAATAGACAAGCTACATGATTCGATTATGGTGGTGGTGGAAAATCTTACAAAATCTACCCATTTTATTCCACTAAAAACTAATCACAAGGCAACAGATGTCGCTGATATTTTCATGAAGGAAGTGGCATGATTGCATGAAATTCCTAAAACGATTGTGTATCACAGAGACCCGGAATTCACCTCAAATTTCTGGAAAGTATTGTTCAAAGGATTCAGAACAAATCTAAACTTTAGTACAACTTACCATCCTGAGTCTTATGGAAAGACAGAGAGGGTGAATAGAGTGATAAAATATATGTTGAGAATGTATGTGATGGATAAACCATCAAAATGGGAATACTACCTATATTTAGTAGAATTCTCTTACAATAATGGGTATCGGGCATCATTGAAGATGAGCCCATTTGAAGCACTTTACGGCAAAAGGTGCAATACTCCAGTAAGTTGGGATAACCCAACTGATAGAACAGTAGTCGAGCCAGAGTTGCTCAAGGAGATGGAGGACCAAATGTTGAAAATTAAGAAGAATTTGAAAGCCTCCCAAGACAGACAGAAAAGTTATGCTGATAAAAATAGAATCCACTGAGAATTCAAAGTGGGTGACCATGTTTTCTTGAAAGTGAAAGCTAACAGGATTTCCCTGAAGTTGGGAAGCTGCACCAAGTTGGTAGCTAGATTTCGTGGGACTTTTGAAATCCTGGAGAGGATTGGTCCTATTGCTTATATGATTGCATTTCCTGCATCTATGTATGTTCATAATGTCTTCCATGTATCATTGCTAAAGAAATATATACTTGATGCTAATCATGTTATTGATTGGAATGTGATTCAGGTGGAACAAGAAGGCGCTTTTCAAGTGTATCCAGTGCGCATTCTGGACCGGAAAGTCAAACAACTTTGGAACCGAGCCATAGGGCTTGTAAAGGTTCAATGGACCTGGTACGGTCTTGAGGATTCTACTTGGGAACATGAAGATGCAATGCGGGCAGAATACCCGCATTTTTTTGAAGATTTTTGAAAATTCTATTATATATGGGTGTGTGATGCACTGAGGACAATGCATAAATAAGGGGAGGGGATTGTAATATCCCTCGACCAAACCCAATTGTAAATATAATATGAATGTACTTAAGTTGGTGAGTTGTTTTGACCTCATTTGGTAATGCACACCATGTGGCATAGTGCGTGCATGAACTGCGCAGTAAAATGATGTAATATGCACATCGCAAGATACCGCGTGCAGTAACTAAAGTGCGCGCAATATGGAGGACAATGAGCCTTGTGTATAGGATATGTTTTATAGGCTGGTGAGCCGGTTATTATAAGTTGGGATGCTTATGTTTTGGTATTAGGCTGGAACACCTAGATGTCAAGGGTCAATGCACCTACTTTTTACATGACTCATGATTAATATAAAATACATCGTTGCGTGCAGACCGACCATGATAAAAGAGATGGGGGACTGAACTTTACCAGTTAGGGAAAGGGAGGGCCAAAAGTCAAGGGTAATATTCCTAAAACGTAAAGTATGTATAATTATTTTATCCTAAGTTCTAAAGTTGGAGACAAGTGGACCAAAGTAACTTCTGATATGACAAGTGTCAAGTTGGGGACATGCATTCATATCATGGGGGGAACTTAGCTCATTTGGAGACTTCTCATGGATACCTTACCAGCAGACCGACAACCATCATTGTCACCATCACTTTTCACGAAGAGTTTAAAATGATTCTTGTCCACACTCAGTTATCTAGTCAATGATTCCATGACCATTTCAATCATACATTATGTTATCCTTGAGACAACCATTTCACCATTCTGAAGCCTATTTCCATAGCCATTTTGGTTGGTGTACCTAGTTAGCTTGGAGGGGGATTGAAGAAGCTGGTTCTCAGGCCCGTGAGAAATTCTTTGAGTGAGAGAATTGTTGGGGATTGATTCCTGAAGGTGCTAGACTACAGCTACAGCGCTTTGAAACTTCCGTTCTGGCCTATTGCTGAAGCCTTGGAAGGGAAGTGGGGTAGTCGAGGGACTGTTGAGTAGAGAAGGGGCACACTTCCTTGGGTGGGACGGGCATGTGGGGAATGAGAGGTTGTAGGTTGTTAGTTGAGTGAGCACCTGAGATGAAGTCTTTCCTGTTGTCCATGAGCCTTAGCCTGGATAGGAACCCTTTACCCTGGGTGGAGTTCAGTCCCAGCTCGAGGGTGGCTCACTGTTGAGAGTGATGAACAATGTAGTCTTTGGCTGGGAGGTTTGTGGACGGTCTGTATGGAGTTCGTGACAATATTTCCAAGATAAGTACCAATTGTATGATAAAAATGATATGATGTTTGTTATTTACATGCCTATGTTACGATTTTGTCATATATGTGACTATGATTTCTTGTGTGCTTATGGGTAATTTCTTGTAAATGATGCATATCTGTATTTATTGTTATTTCAATATAAAATTTGTATGTTACATAAAGTAATTGTTTGTTTATGTTTAGATGTAAGGTTTCCGTGAGCGTGTTGTATGTATATGTCTGAGTTGCATGCAGTTTAAAGAGTAAATTTATGTGGCATTGCTCAGTTGACTACTAGGTATGCTACTGTATGTTCTGCAGTATGGGAACGAAAGTGTTCCCTAGAGTAGCATGGCCCGGCTTGAAGATTGGGAATGTTACCGACTGGTGTCAGAGCATGAGTGGTTTCTCTAAAATGGCGAACCCCGACCTGAGGTTGGCTGGGGGAATGTTACATCAAGAAATTGTGTGCTTCCTGGTCCTTTTTTCTATGAACCTTTACTGCAATTCATTGAGACAAAAACTTTCTAAGTCCCATGTTTGAACTATACACACCCTAGGAAGAAAATGCCTTGTTCACATATTAACCTTGGGGGTCATCTACCAACCCAATGTCTTGTGGTTGGCCTGTGATACATTGCCACACGTCATCCTCTCACCCTTTGCATGGATACCACCTGTACTTCAAGCTACTTCCCACGTGTCTCTGCTCAGTCCCACTGTAGCAACCTGGCATGGACTACACTACCATGCAACACTTGTTAATTAGGCTTTTATTCAAAATGAAATTCTAAATTTAAGGAAAAGTTAAGTGTGATTCTTTTAAATATGGACAGATTTAGAATAAATCACCCAAATATGTTTCACATGCTTTGTTTAAAATAATGACCATTTTGAAAATATCAACAAAAAGAAACAAACAATAAATCAAAAGAATCAAGATAAGGTAAGAAAAAGAAAACAAATGAGTATTTACAATATTTACAAATGATAATTAAGAAAAACATAATCAAACCAAACACAATGTACAAAACACTTTACACTAATCTAAATAACAATGTATCAAACATGAAAATTGCAACAACTTATTTAAAAGTGAAAAAATCCTTGAAAATAACAAAATCCCAATAACAAATATCATAACCTATCATAGTTCAAAATAGAAAGGAAAATTTTTAATTATGATGGATATGTTGAATTTTGAGTTTAAAGTTTTTATCTAGATTAAATCTTTTCAATTGTACGTTAATACATCTTTCCTTTTAAATTAAGATTATGATAGATTCATTTTGCATAGTAAGTTGATAATCAATCTTTTTATTAAAAGAAAATAACATAAGATAAATAAAGATAACTCGAAAGATAACACATAAAATGAATGTACAGTTATGACATTGATTTCACAATTGGAGAGTCACATTAAGTTACACATCAAACGATTAAAATAATGAAAGTAATGCATAACCAAAGATGAAGTTCTTTCCCATTTTTTCTCTTTAAATATTCTTGTTTTATAATTTGAGAAACATAATTGTAATAAACATCTTACATCAAATGTTTTATAATGATTACCTTATAAAAGTTAAAGATAGAACTTAGAAATAAATGTTTAATAAATGAAATCATAAACAAGATGAAAATTAACTAGGAGAGAATGAGAGTAAAGTAAACTTCCCTGAATGCATGTTGGTGATGACTTGTCTCCAACTTGGTATTGACACATCATTTCACAACTGCATTATTTGAGAAAACTAATTTATTTGCGAAAAGAAGAAAAACTAAACAAAACTATTTCTAACCTATTCTAATCTACATTAGCAATCAACACTATGTAAAATTAAATTTCCAATGGATCCAATCATGTTTCTTTAAACATGTAAACATGTATACAAAGAAAACTAGGCACATAAATATGATCAATAATAAACTAAAGAAATAAAATTTGAAATATCTAGATCTAAATCTAGCATGTACACGATAAGAAGATTACTATTTACAAGGAATCTTTTATGGAAATATTTCTCTAACCAAATCTCTATTCTATCATGATATATACAATGAGATTGGAAGAAATTTACATATGAGTGTGGATCACGTGTGAAATTGTTAAGAGGAATATCATGTGGAAGATACTTGATATGATTTGTTTCAGAGAACTGAGTAAGAAAATGAGAATCTGACATAACCATTAGTTGGAACTGAATTGTCTCATGTTCTTGATGAGTTTCTCTAAACACGTGTTTCAAATAATCAACCACAAATGAGTTAAAAGGATCAAATGATGTGAAAAAATTATCATCCTTCATTTTATAGCCAAAATTGTTGATATTAGGATGGTATACATTAACATCATTTGATTGATTAAAGTTTTATCTTGGTTGATTACTTAAACAACAATATCCTTCATTGATCATAATTGTAGGTGAATCAACAAAAAGCATTTTGTGACAAGTGTTTGCTAGAATATTTGTTTCTTCCCATGTAGAAGATTTATAGGACATAATGGCAAAAGATTGATGGGAAGATGCTTCACTCATTTCATCTCCTCTATGAAAATTAATATCATCTTGCGCCTTATTAAATTATGGCCATGCAGAATGAAATTCTAAAGGATGTGAAATGATTAATTGAGGAGCACAACCATCGAATATATCAAGGTACAATGAAAAATAAGTGGAGGATAAAAGACAATGAAAATAATCTCTTGAAAAGACAGCTTCACTGAAAAACTATTCTTCTTCAATTTGGATATCTATGAGTGGTTTCAATTGCATATTTTTTTTTTCTCATAGAATAACTTGATCAAAATCTATAACATTCTCCTTTGAAATATATAAATAAAAAATTATACATTCATTGCAAAGGGGTAATGGCGAGAGCATATCACAAGACTTATTAAAATGAGAAGATTCAAAAATTGATTTCGATGGAGAATCAATAGGATGATCAATAATGGAATCTCCAAGAAATTTTTCTTGATTATCATCATTCAAACTATGAACATATTGCTCCATATTAATAACACAAACTTCATATGCAATCTCTTTCCTTATTACGATAGTTGTAGTTTTTCTAGATCATGACAACTTTCTTCATCTCTATACAAAATTGAATAAGATGATGATGGATCAGAACAATCAGAAGTTACATGTACTTCTTGTGAAATATCATGTTCTTTTTTATTGACATCTATCAAAGTGAATAAATTTGATGAAAATTGATATTCATTTACAAATTCTAAATCTTCTAAATCAATCTATGAATGAGTATCAATGTAAAATTTAGATTGATCATGTTCCAAGGAAAGAGAAACAATATGTTGAAACCCTTAACACTAATATAAGGAAAGTCATTTAAAGGAAATCTGCAACAAAGATGAATAAATCTCATAGAAAATCCTTCTATTGATTCATCTGATTTCATCCTTAGATCATTAACTTCATTTCATAATCTATCATAGTCATAAATATCAAAATCAAATAAAAAGTCATGTATAAAGTGTTCCAAAGAATGAATGGATGCAACCGACAATGTTTCACACCACTTCTTAACATGACCTTCAAAATTCAGGGTAAAAATCTTGCACATAACACCTTTGTGAGTTATATAATGAGAAATACATTTTTGAACAAACTGATTAATATGTTCATATGCAGTAATTTCACCCGCACCATCAAACTTATTTTTTGACAAGGATTTAACTATCTTCAATGGAGTGCTACATGATACTCATCTAGAAATGCATCTCCAAATACTAGTTTGGGTAGGATCAAGTAAAAAGAATTATAAACAAATGTTTCCACATGAACATCTTGTCAGTATGACCCTCCTTCTAGCGCCAAAAATGTTGATGGCCAAAGTTGATCACGATCAACATTATAAGGAGATCACCTGGTCATGACTCCAATTAGACCATTATTCGATTGGTGTGGTGATTCTGATGATATGAGGGTTCGGTAACCTATTATGAATTTCTCCTCAAAAGGAAACTTTCTTTGTAGATTTTCTAAATGCAAACTAAATGAAATTAAAACTAAAACACATCAACATAAGGAAAACAACCTATATTAATTGAGAAAGAGAGTATTCTCTCCCTCGACCAAGAGCAATATGAAAAGACTAAGATTGGATTCAAAATAAGATGTACTTTTGTATTATTGAATTATTTCAATTGAGACATGAATAGTTAAAAAAATAATACATGTATAATCAACTAATAAACCATTATCAGTTAATACACATAAATTCCCATGAATCCAACATGCAATTCTGATCTAACTCTGAACCATTCTAAAAAGATAGATTTTCATAAGTTTAAAACAAGCATGCATTGTAAGACATCAACAATAGTGTTAAGATCGAATAAAACAAACTGATTTAGAATAGAGATAAAATCAAAATTGGAAAAAAGGAAAGGAAAACAATCAACTCTCAAATTATATAGTAGTGCATAAGAATAAGTGTCTGATTACAAGGTCTGGAACATCAAAGAATAATTCATGATAGCATGAGTTCCTCTTATCTCCAACATCTCTATCTTTTTTTCACGAAGAAAAAATAAGTCTCACTTCTATTCTATTGAGAATCAAGTGAAACTATCATAAGTACATATATTTTAACAATCTACTTTTGACTCTATATTTCTCAATAAGATCATGAGAAAATCAAAACTTTCATGTAACTTGACTACAAAACATATATAACTATTTCATCATGGATAATGTCGTACAGTCCACTTAAATACAATTACTTCATCATAACATTGTCTTAAATCAAAAACTAAGATCTAGAGAAAACATAATGAGACTAGAACAGGGGGACTTTTTCTGTGTGCATTGTTGCTCCATCTATATGCTCCTCAAGGAATAGCCACCCAGGGGAGAAATCCAATGCATGTTTTGAGAGTTGACTGACGATATGGTTGAAGGTTTTGTGCACATGAATGTATTTTAAACTTTCAAACTGATCTTGAATTGATTTGATTTTTTGTTGCCAAGGTCTGAGGTAGATACAATTGAGTCTTGAGACACCTTTAATCCATTCAATAGTAGTTTTAGAATTGCCAGCTACCATTAACCTGCTCAGAGAAAGAAGTGAAGCCAAATGTAAAAGTCCCCAAAGTCCTAAAAGTTCTTCTTTCATATTGTTTCCATCTCCTCCTGCAAAATAAAATTTGAAGTTGTGAGAATTGATGAGTTTGATAAATAAACTAATGCCACACCTGTTTCCTGAAGCAACCACATCAAAGAAGCTGCTTGGAGAGTCATCAAAACATACAGGACTTAGAATGGAATCCAACCTATTAGACTTTGTATCTTCTTTTATTTCTTGGATAGATAGAAAAATATTTTTTTCTATGGATGAATCTTGTCTATTCCAATTTTCAAATAATATCTTATTCCTATACTTCCAAATGCCCCATATCACCATGAAAGGGATGTGTCTATTATTTGGGTGTCGAATAAACCAGTTGAGTATATTTCCTTCCAGATTATGGTCTCCCCAATCATCCTAGATCTTCAATTGAGAGAGGATCTCTTTCCATAAATATTTTGTGACTTTGCATGATGTGAAAATGTGTTTTGTTGTATCTTCGACATTTAGGCATAAACTGCAAGCATAAGGCCCAATTCCCCCTATGCGTTGGTAATTGGCCCCAGAAAGTATGCTATATTTTAAACATAACCATATAAAACAAGTAATTTTACTTGGGACTTTTACCATCTAGATGGCTTTGTACCACCACCGCTTCTCATCCTTACAATTTGTAAAAATGATGGATTGATAAGCTGAATTGATGGGAATAGTACCCAGAGAGCGGTTCCATGATCATACTAGTTGGTCATTGGATTCAGTTAATGTGATGCCATTTGTTCGAAGGGCGAGGATGAAAGAGTCCCATTCTATATCAAGATCTCCAACTAGATTTAGTTGATTTGAATCGAACCACACAGTCGGAGAAGCTATAACATTGGGACGAGCTGCTTGGGCAAGAGTAAATATATTCAGATTGTGAATATGAGAAGTAAGTGTCGAGGACATGAAACACAAGTCATTACCTCTGATAAAATCATTAAGGCTGAGAGAAATTTGATTACTGCTTCCCACAGTCCATGTTATCCACCTTAGAATGATAGGCAGAGTTGTCATAAGGTTCCTCCAAATGATGGAAGAAGTAAGGAAATTGAAATTATTTCTTTTAATCTAGGAGGGAACATCAATTCCCTTCAGATATTGCTTCTGCAACACTATGCTCCATAATCCACTGCCAAAGGGGCCTCTCCAACATGACTTCGCTGCAAGTGCTTGGGCAAACCACTTTAGATTACTTAATCCCCAACCTCCTCAATCCTTTGGGATTGCTATATTTTTCCAGTTGGCTAGGTGGAAGCCATTTGATTTCCTGGACCTACGCCAAATGAATTTTGTGATAAGTAGTTTAATGCGATGCAGGGCGGTTGAAGGAATTTTAACTAAGATGAGCCAATAAACATGAATACTCTAAAGGACTACCTTTGCAAGAACGACTCTGTCGCTAAGGGAAAGCCACTGAAAAGACCAACTTCCTATTCTTTTTTCTATTTTTCAATTAGCCAGTTCCAATCTGTCACTCTATAATTATTTGCCTTTAGGAAGTATCCAAGATACTTCATACCATCATCAAACACCTGGAAATGAATATTAAAAATTGTGCTCAGGTTTTTGGCTAGATCCGGTTCAATATTCTGGGCTATGAAACAAAATTTTTGGCAATTGATGACCATGCCAAAGGCTTTGCAAAAGAGTCTTAAAATTGTGTGAAAAGTGGACTACTCTTCAAAATTAGCATTCCCCAGTATGAGGACATCATCTACGAACAATGAGCATGAAATAAAAGTGTCAACAACTATTTGGATTCCTTTGAAAGATCCATTTCAAATTGCCTTTTTGATCTTCCTACTTAGGCAATCAATTATAAGAAGGAACATAAGAGGTGAGAGGGGACATCCCTGTCTCAAACCTCGACGAATTTTAAAAAATGAGGTGGGGGAACCATTAATAAGCACTGCAATACTGACATTTGTACCACAAGCCATTATCCATTGTGAGACATCCCACTTAAGCCCAATTTGGATAAGAATTAATCTCAGAAATTGCCAACTGACTTTATCGTAATCCTTTTTTAAGTCTAGTTTCAGGATAATAGAGCTAAGTTTTTTTGTTTTTACTGTATGGAAACTCTCCTGTTCTAGGACGATAACATGATAAATCAATCTATCCTTTAGGAATTTGAACTGCTCTTTTTTTATACAACAGGCTAGTTTTTCTTTGATGTGATTCACAATAACCTTTGAGATCACTTTTTATGCAAAATTGCATAAGGCTATGGGCCTAAAATCATTGAAAGTTGTAGGTTTGCTCACTTTTGGGATAAGAGTAAAAAAAGTAGCATTTAGAACCCCTGGAATGTATCCTTTGTTTCTGGATTCCTCAACAGTCAATAGTAGATCCTTCCCCATGATGTCGAAGAAGGAAAGGAAGAGTTCTTGCGTCCACCCATTCGGGCCGGGGCTCTTCTCTTTAGGAATTTTTTTAATAGTAGACTCAAGTTCTTCGATTGTGAGTGGAGTCCCTATTTCATCACTCTCCACATCGAAAAACATTCTTGGAACATATTTTATGATTTGGCACTGATTTCTCATGTCTTCTACTTCAGGGGTCTCGTATTGAGATTTAAAAAAATTGTATGCATGCTCCTTGATCTCCGATTCACTAGAAAGGGTCACACCATCGGCATTGGTGATATCCCAAATTGAATTTTGCAATCTTCTCTGTGTGGCAAATTTATGAAAGAATGTGGTATTCTTGTCACCATTTTGCATCCATAGGGCTCACCTTTTGAGTCACCAGGTCGATTATTCAGTGGCTAGAATCTTTTCTTTCCTGGTCTTAAGGGCTATCAAGAGATTAAGTTCCTCCTGTGATAAAATCTGTGACTGCCGGCTTTCTAAATTCCTTGTCTTATTTGAGTCAATGAGTGATAAATCCGGCTTTTGTTGTTGTTTTTTTGCCAAGTTATCACATGCTTCTTTAGATATTTCAACTTTTCACACACCAGAACACAAGAGGAAATATTAGTCCAATTTTCCATGGAAGCCCATGTCATATGGATAAGAGTTCTGAAGTCTGGCTCTGTAAGCCATGAACTGTTGAATTTGTAGGGAGCATTTACACAACGATGGTCGGAAAATAACTGTAGGCAAATGGGATTGTGATCCGAGATGTCTGAGTTTATAGTCCAGGACTTGAAAGAATTTTGGCTGGTGAGAAGATTTCCATCCAAAAGGAATCTATCGAGATGCTTAGTGATGCCTACCTTACCAGTGCGACCATTTTGCCAAGTCAGGGACAGATGAGATGGGGCAAGCTCCACCAACCCAGAATCCTGAAGAAGATTTGTGAAAAAATCGAAAAGTGGGTCTTCTCTTGCCAAGATTCCCCAATTCTCTCGGGAAGACAGAGTAAAATTTAAGTCACCACCAATTATGAGTATCGATTCTTTGAGGAGCCCAAAATCCACAATCGGCTATCAAAATCTCTCATGATCCTTATATGGAGCATAGCAGTTGAGTGATTTGACTTTTTCCGCTGAGTTTTTGAACCTGTCCTCCAAGAAGATACCTGCATTAGTGCCAAGAGCATTAAACTCAGCCAATACAGGATTCCAACCGAATAAAAATTTGCCTGATCTCCCATTAGGATCCATTGCCACACAGTTCCATGAGGGTAGGAACTTTAGAAAAGAGCTCTTTGCTTTTTCAGAATTTACAAAGGTCTCTTGTAAAAAAACAACAACTAGGGCGACTTGTAACAATAATGACTTAAGGGAGGCTAGTTTTGTGGCACCTCTGAACCCGCGTAGATTAAAGGAGAAGAGAATCATGGATCCACCCCTGGAATCGACATGCCTACTCTAAGGGCCAAGGAAGAGGGATGATCAAGAGGAATAGTCATAGAGCTTTGAAAAAGGGGGAGCAAGGGGAGAGGGGAGGGATGGAGAGGGGACATGCCACCTTCAACAACACCCATAGGTTTTTTGGGACGTGGGTGCGGTTTCTTCTGGATGGTAACATTTGACTTAGAGCCTAGGAGGGGGTCTAGGGTAGAGGGATTAGTGACCGGTAATGCCATAGGGGAAAGAGAGGAAACACTAGAAGTCGAAGAGGGTAAGGAAACAGTTAGGGAAGTAGGATTAGAAAAAGGGTGAGGAGAAGGGGAAACTAAATTTATGGCCAAAAAGCTGGGAAAAGGAGTTCCACTGGAGGGAGCAGGAGGGGAAGCTTGGGGGAGCTTGGAAGAAGGGGTGGTGGGCCTGGTCAAAGGAGGGGATGGAGGGGAGCTTCCAGTGGGAAAAACCCCAGAATTGGGGCCTAAAAGGCCACCTAGATCTGGGTTGTGACTCATTAGGATTTTCCAAAATTCCTCGAAGATTTCTTGGACCCACATTTCATGGTCATGAAGAAAAACCGATTCTTTATCAAATAAATAAGAAAAAAAGGAGGGAAAGAAGGTGCCATCTTTCCCAGAAAAGACTCCAGAGCAGTGGGTGGCAGGCGTGTCGGAGAATCCCGACTTGATGGATCCATATTTGTATCTTTTGCAACTCTAGACCAAGAGTCCGACGGACAACAATACTTTAAGTGACCAGGTAATCCACAGAGGTGACAACAGAGGGACTCTTTCCAGTAGTCAACAGGTTGTCTCAAAATCTGATCTCCAATGGCGATTTCTATAGTTGCAAGAAGACCCATGTCCATTTCAAATTCCACCAACACCCAAGCAGTCAACAGGTTGTCTCAAAATCTGATCTCCAATGGCGATTTCTATAGTTGCAAGAAGACCCATGTCCATTTCAAATTCCACCAACACCCAAGCAGTCTGTTTATTACACCACCTTAAAGAATCTGAGTCGAAGTAAATAAATTTACCCACTGAGTTGGCAATTTCTTTCAAAATGGCCGCAGACCAAAATTCTATGCTGAAATCCGGGAGAAGCATCCACAAGTTTCTATGGGATAAATTTTTTGAAAAAGGGCTGAAACTGGGGTACCACCGCTTGAGCATCAGGACACCGCGACCCACGAGCCACAAGGGCTCTAAAATGCATAGGATGTCCTCTTCAGATAGGAAATGAAAGATCAACCATTGATTGGAAAGAATGCTAAACCTGGGGCAGTAGTCAACCAAAGGTTTCCATTGAGGGCAGACCCAGTCCTCAACCTGTGTCTTATTCAATCTTACGTACAAAAACTTTCCTATCAGGGCTTTCTCTGAAAGGCTCATGATTCTGCTCAAAGCGAGGTCCTTCCCAAGTGTACACTGAGAAGTAGAGTCCCGAACCTTCAGGCTTTTTAGCTTCCGCCACTGACGAGAATATTGACTAGAGAGGCGGGAAGGTTTCGAGCCTGGTTCTACACCAGACTGAGAAAATACAGGGCGGGAACGGGGAGGTTGTGAGGGAGGATTTTATACAGAAAAGCTTGAAACATGAAAGGAACTAGGAGACTTACCCCCCAGATCGGCCAAAACACCATTCGTATCCACAGGAAAAATCCCCTCCGACCGAGAAGCAACGATATTTTGTTTCACATTAGAACTCAGACTAGTATTACAAATATTTGGAATAAGGAGAGACTGGGGTAATCAAGAAGTTTTAGTGGGGGGCAAAGAGGCAGATCTCAAGGCCTACCTATGGCACACTTTTCGCTAACAGAAACTGTGGCCAATGCATGTCGCATAGCTGTACTAGGAGAGCAAGGCTTCGCCACCTGGTTGAGGTTGACACTGGAAACTCCACTGAGCTGACTAACTGACGTCGGAGAGCCTAAGGTCTTCTGTAAGCAGTCATAAAAGGCTCGGTTCATGTCATCCTCCAGAAAAATTCCCTCCCGAGCCCAGAGCTCATCTTCGTCCACCCAAGAAGTGTCGAGTTGTCTAGCCATGTTGTCACTGCATAGTCTTGGCACATTGCAGGAAATCTTGAGAGACTAATACGTTTCCATCCTATGCCTAGCCCTGCGGAAACCCTAACCTCCGTTGAGCTATACAAAAATGGTCATTCCATAGCCAGCCTCGTCTAGATGCATTTCCTTTCTTGTGGACAAGTATGTTTCCTCCAACATCTCTATCTATCCTCCTCCCCCCTTCAAATTCGAATTGCTATTTATTTTATCGGTAAATGAAATGCCTTCAAATGATTAAAACTAGTTCTAGAAAGATCCTTCTGCTCCATAACCATATGTCCAATCCTCTCTTTACTGGATGCAACCATACAAATTGATGAAAAATTTGGAAACCAACCACTACACAATTTATGCAAAAAATCGTTTTAGAAGATTGAATATTTAATGCGCTGAAAATGGTTTCATTAAATATTTCAACTATCTTCTCTGTATCATTATTCAATCAATAGTTCTTTGCACCATTATTTCCACCTAGACTGCAAACGTGTCTTTTTCTATCACAAGTTTATAATCACTTTATCTATTTATTTTGCAAATTCATGGCATATCCTTGTAATTTATTCAAACCAACTCCTGTAAATTCATGGGGAATATCAATGTTGTATCTTTGTGATAGCCAATTAAGATATGTATTATCATTTTCCATGATCTCTGGTTCCCATAACTAATGTGATTTAGGCTGGCATAATCTTTTACGATCAAATGGAGTTTCTGGTGGCATACTATCCCCCGATTTATTATTATTCCAACATGATATTGAGGGACAAGTACTTTTTTTTTTTTAATTCCGTGCTTCTTTATATTTATTGTGACCTGCAAAAGTTAAAATGAAAACTCAAAATATGATTACAACTTTGCATTGGTAACATAAACTATGATGAAGACAGTGTAAATATTTTTAAATATTTGCAAAGACACTCCAAAATACTTTTAAAAATTTCGAATCCAAATAAAGAAATGGTACCAAAAAAAATGTTTGAATAAAAGGAAAACTATAACTTTGGAAATTAATGTCACCTCCTTTTTATGAGCATTACATGTCGATATTTTAATAAACTTAAAATGATGAAGAACCAACAAAACTCACTTTCATTATCATATTTTATGTGAATTTTTTTGGTTTTAAAATTTGTTAGTATTAAAATATCAAATTTTGCTTCATATGCATGTGGATATAGTTGTTTGTTGGAGTATTGAAATTTCAACAAAGCTCATTTTTATTTTTTATTTCCAAAACCTTTTAAATCATGAGTTGAGAATTGTAAATCCCCAATATCGTTAAAGAATTATTTCACCCTAGGAGCTTGAAGAAATTGAGATTGTATAACATTGACAATACTAAATATATGAAAAGATATAAGTATTAATGATAAACAAAATGCTTCAACAAATTATCCAAGCCCACGAAAATCTAAAAGAAATTCAATCAGTACTCCATGCCACCAAATAATCTTCTTATGCATCTATGATGAAGACTCTCATAAAAATTCATCGATGAAAATTATTATCGTGATCGATTGCTCTATAATGAAATTTATATAGTTGTAATGAGCATCATAAAATTGATTTTTCACTTGAAATGAAAATTATCAACTTGTTTTGACTCCTTGACACGTACCGTAAACTAGAGAATCCAAGAGAAACATATCACTTAAATCATCATCCCATAATAGATAAACAAAAGAATTGTAAGACGAAACAATCAAACAAATGAAAAATACCAAACCATTCATTGAAATCAAGCAAGAGCAAAATCAAATGCAGCTAGAAGCAATGTTTACCAAAATTTAATGAGGCCCCTTTAAGTTCATAAAACTTTGAGGGGGTTGTTGTTTGCCAAAAAAAATTCATCAATATCAATTATGTCTTTATAAGGATGAGGTAATCCACTTAAAAAGTGTTGGATCTTTACCCTCTCATCCTTGATATACTTTAAATACCTTATAGTCTCTAATAATTTGTTCACATATTTACCCATGGTCACTTTTTTGCATGGAATCTCATTGGTTATTTGTGTTTAATGCTAATGTAAATCCCCCATGGACATGGGCCAAATCTGTTTTTTGTCTTGATTCCATGGGTGATGGATATAGAAGTAGTACACTAGTCAATGTACTTAATCACCTTCACATAAGACTTCTTGTACTCTCATTTCCTTCACATGGCATGTTTTCACAAGTCAATGTTATAGTGGAAGCCTCAAGGTTGTTGAACACCTTGGAGGTCGAACTGTGCGGAGGAGGGCACAGAGAGAAGACAGAATGTTTGAAGTTCTGTGAATCTCTGCCAAGAGGGCATTGAGCAAGTGTATAGAGTGCACAAAAGAATTCTATTTCGAGTTCAGAGAGAGAAAACATAATCACTAATGATTCTGTAAAGGCTCTGCCAGGAGGGCATTGAGTAAATGCACAGGATGCATTGAGGAGAAATCTATTTCGAGTTCGGTGAGAAGACATAGTCACTGAGGATTCTGGAGAACTCTGCTAGGTGGGCATTGAGTTGCATACAGTGCACAGAAGGACTCTTTTCGAGTTCTGTTGGGAAGAGAAGTGTCAAGGAGAGACACTCACAGGGTTATTGAATACTCTATTAAGCTCAGCAAGGAGGGCTTGAGCAGAAGGTTGTCAAGAGGACACCAGATTTCCCTTTGAGGACACAGAAGGGCGAGTCCCCTAGAGGCTCTCAGGTAAACAAAGCTCAGGAAGGATAGTGCCTTAGCGCATCGAGTAACAACATAGTGAGAAGAAGGTCAAGAAACCCTTTGAGGTTTCACAGTCGACAAATCTCAGGAGGGATAGCGTTCCTAGAACGCAGGCGATATCCAAAGGAATTGAGCTTTCAGAGGAAGCAAAGGTCGAGGCCTTTGAAACTTCAGAAAATCTCCCAAGGGGAGGGAGGAAGTTCTCAAGCTCAGGAGGGAGCACAACTGCCATTAGATCAGTTGTAGAGATGAGATCTGGACCGTCGAGTTTCACGTCCAGAAAATAGGAGGAGAGAGTGCAGAAGGTTAGATTTGGGCCATTAGATCTAGCGTTGATATCTGACAACTGTTGGATCGAGCGGAGACACACGAAGTTTAATCTCTGGAATCCGCACAGAAGAGAAGAAACGAACAGTGGAGACGCTTCATGGAGAAGTGTGAAATCCCATAGGCCGTTAGATCTCACAGATCTGTAAGGAAGTTAAGACTGGGCATCTTTTAGCGTTCAAAAGCTCAGGAGGAGTAGCGACCATTGGATGAGAAAAAACATGAGCCGTTGATCCCCCTTTGGAGTGGAATTTCGGCATTTCAGTATTTCGGGGTTCGACATTTCGGTAATTCAGATGACAAGGAGCCGGGGCACTTAGCGTTGAAAACCCCAAAGTTGCAGAATGTGACGTGTCTTTGGAGTAGGGTTGTGTTTCAGAGGAAGCAGTCACATGGACCAAGATTTGGTCAGTGGATAATCGTCGTTGAGTCCATTTTGAAATTTCGACATTTCGGGGTCTGGGAAGTAGAGGAGACTGTGATTTTGGAATTGAGAGTTTCAAACTCCTGGTTCGAAGAATCCCGAACGATCCAGAGCCATCAGATCGAGGAATATCTCATCCTTAGAAATTTTAGAATTCTGGGAATCATAAGGTAAGAGGAACGGTTGTTGGTTGTTCGCTCAAATCCCGAAAAGCCGAAATCAGTGGGCAACAAGTGGCATGTGTTCGACGCATTATCCGAAATTCCTTTTTCTGTAAAAATCTCGATCATATTTGTTGATCAGGTGTGTAGAGTTAGCACCCTATGTTTGATCATACAGGTATAACTCATAAGGACATGTGGATACACCCTTTTGTGTGTGAGATATTCCCTATGGGGAAAAATGAAGAGTCAATTTGACTCAGGGAAAGGTTTAGAACGATCCTAAGACCGAGAAGTTGCACAAAACCTGCTGAGGCAGGGGGTGTTGTGCCAGTTGTGGTATCAGAGAAGATTTTTGTCTATAGATTTCAGACAAAAGAGAAAGAGGAGACTGTTACTTTGTTCACAGACAAAGGAGAGATTGTTGGAGAAATTCTGGTAACATCAAGTGGAATCATAAGCAGAGATTCATCTGTATACAATAGGTGAAAGAAGCAGGGTGTTAAAGCTTTGTGGTGATTGTTGCAAGGTGTGCATCAAATGATAGACAACCAGGTGAGATATAGGAGGACATGGATATTCTCTTAGACGTGGAGTGATCCATACGCTTGCCAGGAGGGCAAGTGAAAGATGGAAATGACTACTGAAGGCCATGAGCGTGGTGAAAGAGGAGACCACTAGTAGATGACTAAAGTAGAGACTGACAAAGAACTCGTTGAGATAAGAGTGAGAATGGAACAACTACCATTGAAGATGCAACAGGAGGCAAAAGTATACTGGAGGTACGAATGGCCTCTGAACAGGAAAGCCAAATGGCATGTTCAAAAGTTGTTGGCCAGGAAACAACAACAAGAGTTGAGGAAGTGGCTAAGGTATGTTGAAAGCCTCAGAGATGAAGAGGAGATGGTTCATATCTGTGAACCAGAGACTGGGAAGAATCTTAGCGATGAGGAGGATAGATCAGTTTCAGGTCTCATGGGCTGCCAGGAGAGTAGAGATGAATTTTCGAATTGCCAGGTGGGCAATGGAATGAGATCACTGGAGGATCTCATAGACTATCAAGAGGACAATAACGTAAATTCATATTTCCAGGTGGGCAATGATATGAGATTAGCAGAGGATCTCATAAACTACCAGGTGGGAAGAAGTGAACTTTCGAGTTTCCAGGTGGGCAATGGGAAGATATCGGTAGGAGGTCTTGCGTACTGCCAGGGGAGCAGTGCTGAAAGTTCAAATTTCCAAGTGGGCAATGAGATGGGATCACTGGATCTCATAGACTGCCAAGTGGGCAGCAGAAAATTCCCAAATTGTCAGGTGGGTAGGGGAAAGGAGATGATATTGTCTGAGAGTCTCACGGACTCTATTGAGAGTTCATGTCGGCAAGGAGTGATGATAGGTGAAGAGTCTTGTGGTTTTACAGACCATGTGAATGAAGATGATGACAAGTTAAAAACTTGCACCATCTAGGAGGAGGATCAGAAGAGCATTCTGATGATTGGGGGGATTCGGGTATTCCTGCCACATATCCAAGTTGAGGCCAATGAAGGTGTTGCAGATGCAACAATAGTGGGAGGACAACCAACAGAGACTGTCAAATAAGAGGAAGAAATGGAGCAGACACTGATGTTTTCCCCTGCATAAGTAGAAGAGCATTTAGCCGAGTTGCTCAAAATTTTCAACCGGGAAGATGAACAAGAGATCACTGCAGTATTGGAAGCTGCAGAAGAAGAAGAAGAGGAAGTAGACAACATAAAATTTGTTGTTCTATGTGAATAATTGGAAGCCCTAGAGAGAAGGGTGATGGTGCAAAATTTTCACATCCAACATGATAAGTTGGAAGAAGGTAGAGGAGCATACCAGCCCCAGGAGAAGCTGGAAGAAGTTGGAACTGAACCAACACAGGAGGAAGCTGAGCAACTGTTCAGTGAGGAGACTGCAGAATTGGAGTCTGCAGTAGAGTGGCCACTCAGTGCCACAAAGGTAAATAAATACAGCATGGGAGATCAGGTAGATCTACCCACTGATAAGGAGGAAGAAATGTAGTAGGGCAGACTGAATACAAAGAGCCATCCATTGGAGCAGCTGGACGAGATAATTGAGGAGATCAGAAGGCTGATGATTGGATCAGCAGAAGCGGTCAGCAAAGGGAATTTTATCAGAGGAGAACCTGCCATAGCAGCAGGGCAGCAGAAGCAACAACAACAATGAAGAGATGGAGCGGATGGACAACTCCAAAGAACTATTTGGGATCCAAGTGGATTTCGACAGCCATGCTGGGAAGCTCATGAGAAGGAGCTCATGAATTTCTCACAGTAGAGTAGTATGATGCAGGAGCATCACTCCAAGCGAGCTACGCGCCATCCAGCCAGCACATCAAAGCGTACATTCAATGGAAGGAGAGAGGCGCAGCCCTCTCGTTTTTAAAAATTCAAAAATTGTATTAAATGTTGTAAGGCTGGTAGAGCCAAAAGCCATGCATGTGCACAAGCTTTAGATAAGGTTTGCCTTAAATGGTTGTAAGGTTGAGATCTAGATCTGATTTGGACTAGACAACCATTCAATGTAATTGAATGAAATTTAATGAGAGTTGGTGAGATGGAGGGAAGAGCTCGAGGAGCCCCTCTTTGTAAAAAGATCGGATTTGAATCTAGATTTAGTTCAGGAAGAGTAGAATGAATAATAGGTTAGAAAGAGAGAGAGTCGAGACTATGTTACAGTCCGAGCTCGAACACATTGTAATTGGACATTGATGTTAATACAAAGCAGTTTTTCCTGCATATGTGTTTTTCATGTGCTTATGTGTCTTTTATGAATGTTGTGTGTTCATTCATGCTGTAGATGTATGTTAAGTTCCATCTGCAGGAGATAGATAGATTTTCCTATTTGTGATTCCTTCGATTTCAAGTTTGGGTTCTTTGAGGCTTCATGCAAGAGGTTTCATGACTGAATACTATGGGTTCTGCAAGCCAATGCAAGGAGTGGACTTCTGAATTCTGCGGAGTTCGGACAGAGACGTGCCAGAAGGATGCACCAGTTGAAGTAATTGACTCAAGGAGGAAGCCTAAAGGTTGTTGAACACCTTGGAGGTCGAACTGTGCAGAGGAGGGCATAGAGAGAAGACAAAACGTCTAAAGTTCTATGAATCTCTGCCAAGAGGGCATTGAGCAAGTGCATAGAGTGCAAAAAATAATTCTATCTCGAGTTCAGATAGAGAAAACATAATCACTAATGATTATATAAAGGCTCTTCCAGGAGGGCATTGAGAAAATGCACAGGATGCATTGAGGATAACTCTATTTCCAGTTCAGTGAGAAGATAGAGTCACTGAGGATTCTGGAGAACTCTGCCAGGTGGGCATTGAGTTGCATAGAGTGCATAGAAGGAATCTTTTCAAGTTCTGTTGGGAAGAGAAGTGTCAAGGAGAGACACTCATAGAGTTACTGAATACTCTGTTAAGCTCAGCAAGGAGGGCTTGAGCAGAAGGTCATCAAGAGGACACCAGATATCCCTTTGAGGACACAGAAGGGCGAGTCCCCTAGAGGCTCTGGTAAACAAAGCTCAGGAAGGAAAGTGCCTTAGTGCATCGAGTAACAACAGAGTGAGAAGAAGGTCAAGAAACCCTTTGAGGTTTCACATTTGACAAAGCTCAGGAGGGATAGAATTCCTAGAATGTAGGCGATATCCAAAGGATTTGAGCTTGCAGAGGAAGCAAAGGTTGAGGCCTTTGAAACTTCAGAAAATCTCCCAAGGGGAGGGAGGAAGTTCTCAAGCTCAGGAGGGAGCATAGTTGTCGTTAGATCAACTGGAGAGACGAGATCTGGACCGTCGAGTTTCACATCTAGACAACAGGAGGAGAGAGTGCAGAAGGTTAGATTTGGGCCGTCAGATCTCACGTCGATATCCGAAAACCTTTGGATCGAGCGAAGACACACGGAGTTAGTCTCTGGAATCCTCACAGAAGAGAAGAAATAGACGGTGGAGATGCTTCGTGGAGAAGTGTGAAATCTCGTAGGCCGTTAGATCTCGCAGATATGTGAGGAATTTAAGACTGGGCATCTTTTAGCGTTTAGAAGCTCAGGAGGAGTATCGAATGTTGGATGAGAAGAAACAAGAGCCGTTTATCCCCCTTTGGAGTGGAATTTTGGCATTTCGGTATTTTGGGGTTCGACATTTCGGCAATTCCGATGACAAGGAGCCGGGGCACTTAGTGTTGAAAACCCTGAAGTCACGGAATGCGACGTGTCTTTGGAGTAGGGTTGTTTTTTGGAGGAAGAAGTCACATGGACTGAGATTTGGTTAGGGGCTAATTGTCGTTGAGTCCATTTCGGCATTTCGGCATTTCGAGGTCCGGGAAGTAGAGGAGGCTGTGATTTTGGAATCGAGAGTTTCAAACTCCTGGTTCGCGGAATCCCGAAAGACCATCGATCTCACCAAGGGAGAAATTTTGGAATTCAGGGAATCATAAGGTAAGAGGAATGATTGTTGGTTGTTCACTCAAATCCTGAAAAGTTGAAATCAGTGGGCAATAGGTGGCATGTGTTCAACGCATTATCCGAAATTGCTTTTTCGGTAAAAGTCCCGATCATATTTGTTGATCAGGTGTGTAGAATTAGTGCCTTGTGTTTGATCACACAGGTATAACTCATAAATACCTATGGATACACCCTTGTGTGTGTGAGATATTCCCTGTGGGAAAAAACGAAGAATCAATCTGACTCAGGGAAAGGTTTAGAATGATCCTAAGACAAGGAGGTCGCGCAGAACTTGTCGAGGCAGGGAGTGATGCGCCATGTATTCACCATGGAAATCCTACCACATGGTCCATAGAAGAATATTTACATAATAAATTCCTACTGATCTGCTAGTCAGGACTTGACCTTGAACTTTGCACTAGGAATCCATACTAGCATATTTACAACATTTACAAATGTGGTCATTTATTTAATCTCACGTCGATTGACTCCCATCATTATAAACTTACATTTACAATTTATACATAACATGATCCAATAAATCCTAGGGTTCAAAACTAGGGTATTTTATCTATACATATAATGAAGAAACTACAATCGTGATTACCTAATTTAATTAGGGATAAAAAATTATAATTGCAAAATGAGAGAATTAATATAATTTTAAATGAGAAAAAAGATGGAATTACATCCATGGTAATGCCCTTAATTCTTTTGGGAAAACAATACTTGTGGATTCCCTGCAAGAAGAGGTTTGCTACATTGTTGGAACTCAAAATATGTCTAAGGAAAATAATTTTCCAAAATTATTATTCCTATGCTTAAATGAAATAAATTTTGGTAACAAATTTACAAATGTTGGTCACCATTCCATAAACATACTCTCGATAGAATTTGAATAAGATAGTAAAATGGAGTGTAATATTTTTTACCATCTTTATCGTACCTAGACTTCATCAAGGAAACAAATCCACTTGATTATTTAGTAGCCAAATAATGCAAAAGAATAATATAGAGTTGACATCTTTAATTGGAAATCCCTTGGAACTCATTATAGAAAATTAAAATACAGACTAATTTTCTAACCACCACTTTGTTGTGCGACCTTTGCCAATTGACCATTTGACTTGGAATGGAATCAATAGTCTTTTCTAGGTATTCCATAGGATTCTACATATTTGGAAAATAATGGCCAACATAGCTATATAACCTACACATAGGGACAAAGGGTTTGATGGTATGGGAAATGCCCTCTCTTTATTTCCATTTAATTTTTATGAAAGGGTCTCTATCTAAGCCAGAAAAACCCAGGGAATGTGATTTTCATAAGAAGTGAACCACATAAACACTATATCATAAGATAACAACGATATAGAGCATGGATACCTTGGCAATAATTCCAATTTTTCAAATAAAAATTTAACTACTCAAATCAAATTAGATATCCATACTAGTAAAGCAACATTTTGTCTCACTAAAATAGGTTCCAATCAATAGATTATAATAATGAGAAATGGTTATAGCTAAAAGCATCCATTCTTCCTCTTAAAACATGAGGAAGAAAAAATTGTAAGTTTTAAACTCTTTCAAGTGAATCAATGCTATAGATTCTTAAGAAAACATAAACTAAAACAATGTCACCCACACCCACACAATATATAGATGTCTACCCTAGAACACCTTCATTAGGAAAAACAACAAAACTTAGAGTTTCACCTCTATATTATTCATTGTATTAACTTGACCATTCACAATACATTATTCAGTTATTCCACAACATCCAAAAACCTAATCCATGAACCTGAATAAGATTACAACCCCAATCCTTTAACTGGGATTTGCACCTACCAAAACTAACAACTCATGGATAATTTCATAGTCCATAGGAAAAAAAATTAACACATTTGTATCATTCTCCAACTTTGTTTTTTCTTCAGAAAATAGTGGGACCCAGGATTTATAAAGTCATAAGTTCAAGGTATAAATGCCTATTTCTTCTCCACACAAAAATAAATTCTTAGTACTAATGGAATTCATAAATGAGTCTGTAACAATATTCAAGGTATCAACATTGTCTATCAACACCATGTCTCTCACAAAGTGGTACTACACATCAATATGATTCTTCTAGAATGATAAGCAGGGTTTTTTTTCCATAAAGAATGCACTTTAACTGACACAATCTAACCTTATATCTTTTTGTACAAACCCAATACCTAAACATAATTTGTACAACCATACAACTTCATTTCTTCCATGAGTGGTTGTCATGTATTTTTATTTTGTAGTTGAAAGTGAAACTTTAACCTATCTCTTTCTCATCCAACTAATCTCTCCTCCAAATAGGTTAAACACGTAACCACTTGTAGATCCTCTAGGGTCAATATCTCCAACCTATGTTGCATAAACAAATTCTTGTACATGTATCACTTTGTTTAGTAAAATTCCCCCATGGTGTTAGATTGAATAATATACAGTACAATCCAAATACCTAAAGACCCTCTTTATAGTAGTCTAGTGCTCCTTTCTTATTTTTGACATATATCTACTCAAATTTCCCACTACATGGGCAATGTCTATTTTAGTACAAAGCGATAGCATACATAAAATTACTAACATAACTAACACAGTGAACATGGGACATGTCCTCTACCTCTTCCTATGTCTTGGGACACTATTTTGGAAATAAACCCATGCCTACATATATAGAAACCTTAACCAATTTACATTCCTACATATAAACCTCTACAAAATTGTCTCAACATACTTCCTCTAGTCCAACAAAAAATTCCTATTTGCACAATCTCTTTTAATCTCTATGCCTAAAATAAAAATTTCGGTACTAATATCCTTCATGTCAAACTTATAGGATAAATGATATTTAACCTCCTTGATGATATCCTTGTTGTTTTCAATTAGTATCATTTCATCAACATACAATACTTGTCACAAATCCTAGTCCTAGTAAATTTAAGTATCAAAATTTTCATAATTTATTATTAGGGATTTATTTAATCCATACAGGTACCTTTTTATCTTAGAAACAAACTCCTTTTTTTCCTTCACTACGAATCCTTCAAGATATTTCATGTAGATTTCTTCTTCCAGGTCCCCATGTAGGAACAATATCTTCATATCCATTTTCTCTACTTCTAGATCAAATTTTGTAGAAAGATATGATACAAACATAATGGAAGTATATTTTTCTATAGGGGAGAAAATATCGCCAAATTCAATTCCCTCCACCTAGGAATATCCATTTTCTACCAAGATATCCTTCTATTTCTCCACTCTTCCTTCAACATCGAGCTTCTTTTTGAACACCCATTTTCTTCCAACAAATTTTCTTCCATTAGGAAACTTGACCAAGTGTCATGCCTAATTTTTGTATAAGTATTTTGCTTCTTCAATCATGGAATTTTCCCAAAGTTTACCTTCCTTAGAATGAATTTTATTTCTAGCAATTTTCCAAATGTTTACCTTCCTTAGAATCAATTACCTTTCTAACAATTCTAGGATCATCATAAATAGTGGATAAAAAAAAGGTAGAATGAAAATTAGGGGGACTGTACCTTTATGTTTTGATTTTTGAACAACCTCAAGACCAGGGTATACAGTTCCTCCTCTTCATCTAATTCATCTAACTCATCTTCATCCATTGAATTATATTATTCATTCACCAACTCAAAATATATTTTATATGGTTCTCCTTCAAATAATAACTATGAACAATATTGTTTATTACTAGATTCCAAATTTTATAGCCAATTATTCCATCTTTATAACCAATGAAGATACATTGTTATGCTTTATTGTATTTCTTGATTCTTCTCTCCTTTGGAAAACATAAGAATCACAACAAAAAACTATGATGTGTATAGGAGAGGGTTTCTAATCAATCCATTCCTCATGAATATTATTATTAACCAATGTTGATTTAGGTGATCAATTAATAAGATAACATCCAATATCTATTGTCTCTAACCAAAATATATATTCTATGCTTTCACCACTAAGCATACTTCTTTCCTTTTCAATCAACATAATGTTCATAATTTCTTCAACTCCATTGTATTGAGGTGTTGTATTGAGGTGTGTACGGATTTGTATATTTTTGTAGTTTTCCACACTATTTACAAAACTTCTTAAAATATTTCCCATGGGAATATCCTCCATTTAGTTCTCAACACTTTTATTTTCCTCTATCTAGTTTTCTACAATAACCTTAAACTCTTTGAACATTTTAAAAACTTTGTATTTATTCTTTATGAAATACAATCATGTTTTCCTATAATGTTTTCCTATAGAAATAATCTATAAATGAGACATAGTATAGTGATACTCCTAGAAATGGAATAGGTACAGGTCCAACGAGATCACTATGTATTATCACTAGGATCCCTTTTTCCTTTGTATCACTAGATGGGAATCTCACCCAATTGTATTTAGCATATACAAAATGTTCAGTTAAATCAAAATCTAAAGAAAAAATACTCATACCTTCAACCATACTATTACTATGAAAAGAGCAAAGTCCCTTCTCTCCACTAAATCATATTCTATGACGTCAAAGCATTAATTTCTCTACATGGAGATTAGATCTTTTGTCAATTTCATTCCCAAGAAAAATGGTAGTATTACACCTATCCATAGTAGTTCTTCCCAACAACTTGTATAGAGTTCCAATCGAAATCCCCTCCACAACACCATTTTTCCTCAAACCATATTTCTTGTATCCTTTTCAAATGTAGCTTGCACACCCTCATCAATCATCATACTCATAGACATCATGTTTCTAGTTTTCGAGACTTCTCCCAGGAGGAAATCACTTTCATTATACTTTACATATTCATAAGAACACTCCATGTGAGGATTCATGTGAAAATATGCACCTGATATCAACCATAAATCATTATCTAAATGTCTACTTGTATATTCCAATTGCAAATCCCCTCCTTATTTTGAGGGGGTATTTCCTTCTATGGAAGAAGCATCATTAGATCCCTTGATTTTATCCACATTGTTTGATTTAAAATGTTTATTACAATGTGTATCATTACCACATTTCTGGCATTTCCTTATAGATTGTCCTGGAGATTTATATCTACCCCAAAATACTTATTTTTATTTATGTTTGTAGGGTGGGATCTCACAAATAGAGAACACTTAATCTAACTATCCATGGTTTTCCACTTCATCTCTTATAATAATATGCATGCAAGCAGATCATCAATATTTAATGCAATTGCATTGCTCCTAATAGGTACAACTAGGCTATACCATGAATCTAGAAAAGAGAAAATAGGATAATGCACTTATATTCTTTATAAATTTTAATTTTAGCAGACAACAATTAAATTACCAAAGTGTTAAAGGCATTGAGATTCTCTATCACATAGTTGTTTCCATTCAACCTTGAGATGTATAGATTCTCTCAAAGAAAATTTGTTTTTAGCAAAGACATAGATTGATACAAATCCCATAACTTATGCAATAAAACCTTAGATATATATTATCCTAATACATTCAATAACACTGAATCTAAAAGGAATAACTAGATCATACATTTTTTCTTCTTTTCAAACCTCATAAGATATTTCATCACCATACTCTAGGGCCCAAAACAACCCATTGTTCTTTGTTTACAAGAAATTCTTTGATCTTGTCCTTCTATAGATGAAATACCTAATCATTAAATTTCTCAAACTCTATTATGGAACTACTTGTTATTCTCTTTCACAAAAAATCACCAGTGCATAGCTCTCACTAAAATTAGGTTTGTCATAGAACTGATATAAAATTTCTCTATCAAGAATGAGCTAAACTAGAGCATCAAAGGTGTCCCCTAAATATATTTGATTACAAATGTACTTTTTAATCCCTTCGAAGTGAAGCAATGTTATAGATTATTAAGAAAATAGAAAGTAAAACAATGGTACAGATAGAATACACCAAGATTTACCTAGAAATCCTTAAGAGAGAAAACTAGAAAAACTTAGAATCACACCTCTAACTTCTATATTGACTTGACCATTCACAATACAATATATTGGAATTCCACAACCTCCAAAACCCTAATATATTAACCCAAATTATATTACAAACCTAATCCCTTAACTAGGATTATATTACAATGGGCCAAAAACCATTCGTTGAAAAGGAATAAAACCAAGCCAAAAATGGACCAAGCACCCCTCCCAACGCTCCGTAAAAAAAATAAAATCAAGGCCAACCCTGAGCCCCAATAAGGGATAAGGTCCCTCCGTATGAATAGAGGGAGGACCCATCATTCTCCCCCATATTAGTGAAGAAATTTTATTTTCATTGCTGTGTCTTAGATATCAGTAAGCAATGGATCTTATATATCTTTGGTATGCACCATGAGGCATTTTTTCAATGTTTGCATTTTACAAAATTTGACTGCAATAGGAATTTTTAAATTTTTTATATGTAGTGCATTTATGTTGGATATTAAAGAGAATTGGCATGTCATAATGTTTTAAGTGCATTGAAAAAAAATCAATAAAACATATGACCACCCTCTTTTTCTAAAGACAGAGAAGGGAGAAGTTGTTCCACTAAAACATTCACTAATTGGTGTTTTCCTTATAATCTAGACATCATATCCCATCTAACAATGTTTATTTATCCTTTTCTGACACCCATTTATTATGCCTTAAGGTTTCACTTTCTAAGAAAAATTTCCTCACTCTTCCAAGTGCTGATGTTAGTGGTAGCATCAGACAGGTATTTCTGCACAGGTCTATGTGTCTAGACGTGTGGAAATTATCCAAAGCCTTCTACTCCTGAATTTAATTTAGTTAAAGGAATTATTAAATATTTTTTTTAATTAATTAATTATGTAATTAGTTAATTGTGTTGTATAAGGAATGTACTAAAAGTACTTAACATGTAATCTTAGCATGCAGTCTAAATCTCAAGTGAGATTAAAAATAGATTGTAACTCACGATTATAAAAAAAAAGGCTAGGGTGAAGGATAAATAAACTTGACAGGAGTTGTGTTGAGAGAGTCGACACATAGTGTAACACCCTGTTTCCCCTAGTTTGTAAATATAACTAGACTAGCCAAGGACTATGGCAAACTCATAAGTATGAATATGTGATGTAAATGGACCTGGAGGAAGAGGTCAATAAATGTGAATAACATTTTGAATTTATTGCAGGACTGCTGAGAGGGGATGTGCAGAAAAGAGACCACGATGGTGGTGGGAGGCACCTGAAAAGGTGGCGTTAACTTCCACCCTGAATGAATACCGTATTTGGACTCCACTGGACCAGAGAACCAAAAGCGACTCGCTGGCCCCCAAATTTAATGTCTCGCAGGCTGGTAGGCGGGCGGCTTGATGAGGGATGGGATGGTGAACTGCCCATTCGTAGAGCCATCAGGCCTAATTGACGCGAGGGTAATCGTGCCACACGCAACCTCGCGAGAGGATAAGGCATATGGCATAAACGATGGAAGGGGGCAGACGCAAGGGGAACTCTGGCATTACGCAGAGTGAGTGATAGCATAGAGGAAGGATTGCAACCTTCGCTCCTGGTCACTGGAAGATAGAGAGACGCAGTTTCATAGCATCATGGCCTCAGCTCGGGGGTGGCTAGTGGTAAATCCGTTGGGAGTCCCTGAGCCTACGGTTGGGTGGAAACGAGCACCCCTCTCAGCAGTTGCACCCACTTCTGGTGTTATTTTTGATAAGTATTTTATGTATTGCATCCTGAAATTCATACACTGATATATATATACTCACAACACTGTGAAATGGTGAACGATTTTAGTGTAAGAATGTCTGTGTAATGTTTTGATAATAATTAATGGACATATGCTTGTAATAGAGGAATCCATGCATGACTTACGTCGATAAAAATGAATCTAATCATGCCCAGGTCAAACTAAGTCAGGCATCTAGCCCGTTCCCGGGATGTTGTCTACCCTTATCTGTCTCTGGGAATGCCCCGGTATAGATCTCTTTACAGAGATTCTCTCCTTGGAAAACATTTACCAAGAATCTTGGGAAGAGGGAATTGAAGGAGCCAGTCTTAATAACCTTATATGAGGAGGAATGACCCATTTAAGGTTATGAGGTAACAGTGTAGGGAGATGTAACCAATCGATGAATGCGACCTCATCAGATAACCCACAGCCATTCACGACCGTCCGATTGACGGAAGTAACGAAGGCATTTCATACCTTGCCCCCTTTTTCCTCTATCTTCATGAACACGAGGAAATCGGGATCGTAGAACCCAAGACCCAGGAGAAATTTTGGACCAATGATCTTTCCACATCCACGAAGTAGTGGAAGAATGCACAAGGTGGGACAATTTGAGCCGTGGGATCTCATCAGAAATCTCGTCGGCCGTTAGGTCGGGTTAAGATACTCGGAGTTTAGTTTTGGGAGTATGCGTAGGAAGGGCGGATATAGACCATTAGATCTCGGTCCAATTACCCATCAGCCATTGGATCGGACCAGGGCTGTCCTAGGGTTACCTTCTAGAATCCAGCCATCGGCATTCTCGTGGACAAGTGACCGGGAACTTCCATAGTGAAAATCCTGACTCATAATCTGAGCCGTCCGTTCAGAGGGACAGGTGTAAGAGATCCGAAGAGGGTTGGCATATTGACCATCGGGAAATCGGGATTCTCGAGGGCATGAGAATTGAGACATTACAAGTCCCGAGACCCTGGAGAAATCGGGACCACCCATCTGGAAGGACGTGTGGCAGTGATCAGTGTCATTGGGATGAATCCCGACAAGGAAGCCGTCCATCGGTGTTTGGTTCATCGGGATATCGGAGATCCCGGTGACAAGTTATTTGTGCATTTTGGAATCGCGATCCGCGATATCCCGACAAGATCAAAACCATCCATCAGTGGGACACGCGTCCAGAGATTCTGAGGAGTCGGGGATCGAAGCATCGGAGATTTCGAAGCTAAGAAACCCTTACAAATTGGAACCGCGAAACGCAATATCTTGAAGATCGAGTGTGGGAACACAGGGGAGTCTAGCAAGGAGGATAGGTGGCAGGTCAAAGGTCGGAAGCTGTCGGAGGACCATCATCTCGGGAGTCAACAAATAGGTATTTTCGTGGACAAAGGATCGGGGAAATCCATAGCAGAAACCCTGACACAGAATCTGAGCCGTCCATTTGGTGGGACATGTGTCAGGCATCCGAAGGAAGTCGAGGGTCGGCATATCGTGGGTTCCGAGGGCGTGTGCACATTGACAGCAAGAACCCCGAAACCCCGATGAGGAGGTATGGTCACGGTCATTTAGAGGGAGATCTGGAGTCGTGGATCTCAGCGATTGCTCACCGCCGTTGATTTTGGTTACGGAGGAAGGGCTTCCTAGTGACGTCAAATCGGGAATCTGTGCATCGGGAAATCGGGGATTCTGTTGACAAGAGGTTTGGTGCATATCGACACAGGAAACCCCGAACCCCGATAAGAGATCAGATGTGGTCACAGGTTAACGAACATATGGTTCGAAGCCTATAGTCAGGAGGGATAACGCGTAGGGAGCGCGTCGGGATTCGAAGGATCATGAATCTTGGGGGTGAGTAAATTTTGACATTAGAAACCCCGTAGCCCCCGATGGGAGTTATGACTGAGGTCATATAAAGGAGGTCATGCGAACCAAGAGCTTAGCCTAGAAGGCTAACGCGTATTTAAGAACATCGGGATTTTTGAAGACAGAAACCCCAACGGAAAGGGACGTAAGACCACAGTTATGTGCAGAGAGCCAGGTAGGTGAATGGAAGACCTGTTGGATCGGGGATTGGCATTTTTTCCGCTACAAGCTCTGGGGATTCTCATTATTGAGAAATAAACGAAAAACTTTGATTTTTGGTAGTGGGTATGTTACAAAGTGGTATTAGAGAATGGTTACAACACTCTGCCTGAATGGGCTCATGCACGAGTCACGCGTAAACCTCATTCGAAACACTCCTATGAGGAGTAATCCCCTGACTTAACTCTCTTGTCCAAGATTAAAAACTTGGAATATGAGAACCCGACTGTGTATGCAAATAAAAGAAGTTATGAATTTATGCGCCATTTATAAAATGAATTTAACTCTTGACTAATAACCAGCGTTTGTCTTTTCACTCAAGTGGACGATCAACCAAGGGAATCTACAGATGCAGAGTATGGTGACTCACCAAGAGGTGGGAGAAGGCTCCCACAACAGAGATGAGGATTCTGATGAAATAAGAGCAATAGGAACCCCTCCAGACCTAGCCGAGACTGTGAGGAGTCTCATGGTTGAGTTGCAAAGCTGCAAGGCCGATAATGAAAGGATGATGAAAGAACAAGAAAAGCAAACCAAAATTAATGCAGTTCTACTGCAGAGCTTATTCGACCTACAATGACAAATGAAGCATGAACCTGAGATGCAGAATCGTTGTCGTGTCAGTGGCCACACTAAGAGAAGCACATCCAGAAAGGTCCACCCCAGAGGTAAAGGACCAGTACCAGATGATTCCACTGAGAAGGAAGCTGGTGATTCAGAAGGCTCTTCCAGCAGCTGGACCAGTTCCTATTCTCGTAGAAAACAAAAGAAGAAAAAGACTTCCAATAGTCACAAATTTGAGGAATTCAGGAAGGCCAAATCCCCCTCTTTCGACGGCAAGATAAAGAAGGGAGAGGAAGTTGAGGCTTGGCTACTTGGACTGAAGAAATATTTCAGAGTCCATGATTTTTCAGAGAATTTGAAGGCCTGAGTGGTCACTTTCAATCTGAACGGAAAGGCTTCCATCTGGTGGGAAGACCTTAAGAATATGAAAGGGGTCCGTGAGGAGGACCTGTCTTGGAAACGGTTTGAGAAGTACTTTCAGAAGAAGTATTTGTCGGAGAGGTATTTCGACGAGAAGGCTAAAGAGTTCTATGAACTCAAACTGGGACAACTTACCATGGAGGAGTATGTCAACAAATTCCTCGACTTACTGAGATATGTACCCTACATCAAAGCAGAGAAGGAGAAGGCACAACGCTTCATCAGTGGGCTACCCAAGGAATACCGGAACCGAATTGAATTTAACGAGCCAAAGAACTTGGAAGACACTATAAGAAAGGCAACATATTGTCATGAACAATATCGACATTGGGCAGAGTCTCGTGGAGACTGGAAACAAAAGAGTGGTTCAAGATTTCAGAAAAAAGGGAACAAATCCTCGGGATTTAAAAACTACAAGAAGAACCCCAGAATGAACTTCCCAACTCGGAGTGTACTCCAGCAGAATTTTCCCTTGGTGGATGGAAATAAAACTTCTGGACCTATACCAGTAAAGACTGATAACCCAAAGAGGAAACCTTTGGAATGCTGGGATTGCGGAGGAGAGAATCTCCGGAGAGACTGTCCACATCGACAACAGAACAGTCAAAAAATTTATAACATGCAGGAATCTACCACGGTCAATGACGTGGTAAGGAGCGTGCCACAGATCTATGCAGCCTTGGATAATAACCAAGCTGACCACCAAGCTTCAGTGGTGGAAATAGAAGGTATGATTTTCAACCATCTGGTGTCTGTTTTGATTGACCCTNATCTGGTGTCTGTTTTGATTGACCCTGGTTCAAATTTGAGTTATATAGCCCCTAGAACTGTTGATAAGTGTAAACTACAGCCACAGAAGCAAACTAAACCATGGTTGGTACAGTTAGCCACTGGCACTAAAAGAAAGGTAGTAGAGGCCATACCAGTCTGCCAATTAATGTTGGGTGAATTCCACACCCAAGCAAACCTTAATGTATTACCCCTGGGAACATACGACCTGTTGATTTGTATGGACTGGCTGGCCGCCCATAAAGCCAAATTGGACTGTTACCATAAAACCTTGGAATGTGTGAGCATAGAAGGAAAAAGGATAACTCTCCAAGGGATCCAAAAACCGGTCTCGGTGAGACAAATCTTAGCCCTACAAATGAGAAAGTATTGCCAAAAGGGATGTCCCCTATATGCAATACAGGTGTTGGAAACAATCGAAGGTGCTAAACCAAGCCCTGATGATCACCCTATCCTGAAAATATGTATTTACGGAAGAGGTACCGGGTCTACCTCCGAGAAGAGACATTGACTTATCGATAGAACTCGCACCGGGAGCGGTGCCGGTGTCTAGAACACCCTATCGGATGAGCAGACCTGAGTTAGTAGAACTCAAGTTACAATTGAAAGAAATGATGGATAAGGGTTATATTCAACCCAGCATGTCCCCATGGGGAGCACCAGTCCTGTTTGTGAAAAAGAAGGATGGCACCCTTAGATTGTGTATAGATTACCGACAACTTAATAAAGTAACTATAAATAAAAAATACCCCTTGCCCAGGATCGATGATCTATTCGATCAGTTGGGAGGTGCGTCTGTTTTCTCAAAAATTGACTTGAGGTCAGGATACCATCAAGTCCGAATTAAGGGTGAAGACATCCATAAAACCGCTTTCCGGACACGGTATGGTCACTATGAGTTTGTGGTAGTGCCAATTGGGTTAACCAACGCCCTTGCCACTTTCATGTGCTTAATGAACAATGTACTCCGTAAATTTTTAGATAAATTTGTACTAGTTCATTGATGACATATTAATCTACTCTAAGAATAGAGAAGAACATGAAGAACATCTTAGAGTTGTGTTGCAAGTGCTAAGAGAGCATCAACTCTATGCTAAATTCAGCAAGTGTGATTTCTTTCAGAAGCAAATACATTACTTGGGACATGTTCTGTCCAAGGAAGGGGTAGTAGTAGACCCTGACAAGATTAGGTCTATCATGGAATGGCCTACCCCAAAGGATGTCTTAGACATCAGATCCTTTATGGGATTGGCGGGATACTATAGAATATTTATAAAATATTTCTCCAAGATTGGTTGCCTAATCACTGCCCTCCAGAAGAAGGGAGCAAAATTTCTGTGGACACAGCAATGCGAAGAAAGATTTCAAATCTTGAAACATCTACTAAGCCATGCACCTGTGTTAAAAATCGCTAACCCAGAAGCTGACTTCCTTGTGTGCACAGATGTCTGTAAGGAAGGGCTCAGGGGAGTCCTTATGCAGGAAGGAAAGGTGATCTGCTATGAATCCCAAAAATTGAATGAGCATGAAGTCAACTATGTGAATCATGATCTAGAACTAGCTTCCATAGTGCATGCCTTGAAAATGTGGAGGCATTACCTCCTGGGAAGGAAGTTTGTACTGATGACGGATCACTGTGGATTGCGGTATCTATTTGATCAACCCAAGCTTAATGCTAGACAAGCCAGATGGATGGCCCTCCTGAGAGAATTTGATTTCGAAATCAAACACATTAAAGGGAGAGAGAATAGGGTGGTCGATGCCCTTAGCAGAAGCATGAGAACAATTCACCTGGAAGCGGTGAGCACCTACGAGACAGATGTCAAGAACAGAGTCAAAGAGGCACAAGAAAGAGATCCCTTCGTTTGAAATGTGACCCTATACCTACAGCAAGAACCCGCTAGAGAAAAATATGAAGGCTACCAGATGACCGAAGGAGGTCTACTCACTTACAGAGATAGACTATACATCCCCAATTGTGACGACTTGAAGAGGTTCATCATGGATGAATTACACAAAAGACCCTACACTGGTCACCCAGGATACCAGAAAATGATTACTGCCACCCAGAAACAATTTTATTGGCCTGGATTGAAGAAGGACATAGCCAAATATTTGGCCCAATGCATAGAATGCCAATAGGTTAAAGCGGAACATCGACACCCAGCAGGACTATTACACCCTTTATCCATCCCAAAATGGAAATGGGAAACCATCTCCATGGATTTTATCACTGGATTACCAACTTCAACCAAACAGAATGATGCCATTATGGTGGTGGTGGATAAACTGAGCAAGTCAGCTCATTTCATCCCCATCAAATAAACTTGCAAGGCGATAGATATCGCACAGGTATTCATGAAAGAGGTGTTCCGACTGCACGGCATGCCGAGAGAGATGATATCTGACAGAGACACAAAATTCACTTCCAAATTCTGGAAATCATTGATGACGGGTTTGGAGACCAAGTTGTTATTTAGCACCGCCTATCACCCTCAAACCGATGGACAGACAGAAAGAGTGAATCAGATATTAGAGGATATGTTAAGGATGCATGTAATGCATCAACCCAAGAAATGGAAAGACTACCTTCCATTGGTATAATTTGCCTACAACAACGGCTATCAAGCATCCTTAAAGATGAGTCCCTTCGAGGTCCTCTATGGTAGACAGTGTAATACTCCAGTCAGCTGGAGTAATCCTGTAAATAGGATTTCTATTGGACCTGATATGTTGAAAGGAATGGAATAGCAAGTAACTCAGATAAAACAAAATATGAAGGTCGCTCAGAACCGACAGAAAAGTTATGCTGATCAAAAGAGAACTCCAAGAGAGTTCCAAACATGAGATCATGTATATCTCAGAATTAAGCCCAGAAGGAGTTCACTAAAAATGGGATCTTGTGCCAAATTGGCCACCCGGTATTGTGGACCCTTTAAGGTTCTAGATAGAGTGGGACCTGTAGCCTATCAGCTAACACTTCCTCCCACAGTAAAAGCACATAATGTTTTCCATGTTTCATAATTAAAGAAATATGTACATGATGTTAATCATATAATTGACTGGTCTGTGATCCAGGTGGAACTGGAGGGAGAATTTCTACCAGAACCCCAATGCATACTGGATAGAAAGGAAACCCCACTCCGGAACAAAACCATTGCACAGGTCAAGGTGCAGTGGAAACATTTTGGCCCAAATGAGGCTACATGGGAAATGGAGGATTCCATGAGACAGTCATATCCGATTTTGTTTACTTCTGTACATGTAATTCATGTTAGTAGCTAAGAACATCGAGGACGATGTTCCTTTTAAGGGGGAGGGAATTGTAACACCCTGTTTCCCCCAGTTTGTAAATATAACTGGACTGGCCAAGGACTATGGAAAAATCATAAGTATGAGTATGTGATGTAAATGGACCTGCAGGAAGAGGTCAATAAATGTGAATAACATTTTGAATTTATTGCAGGACTGCTGAGAGGGGATGTGCAGAAAAGAGATCAAGATGGCGGTGGAAGGCACCTGAAAAGGTGGCGTTAAATTCCACCCTGAATGAATACCGTATTTGGACTCCACTGGCCCAGAGAACCAAAAGAGGCTCGCTGGCCCCCAAATTTAATGTCTCGCAGGTTGGTAGGCGGGCGTCTTGATGAGGGATGGGATGGTGAACCGCCCATCCATAGAGCCGTCAGGCCTGATCGATGTGAGGGTAATTGTGCCACAGGAAACCTCGCGAGAGGATAAGGCGTAGGGCAGAAACGATGGAAGGGGGAATACGCGAGGGGAACTCTGGCATTACGCAAAGTGAGTGATAGCAGAGAGGAAGGATTGCAACCTTCGCTCCTGGTCACTGGCAGACAGAGAGACACAGTCTCAGAGCATTGTGGCCTCAGATCAGGGGTGGCTAGTGGTAAATCCGTTGGGAGTCGCTGAGCCTACGGTTGGGTGGAAACGAGCACCCCTCTTAGCAGTTGCACCCACTTCTGGTGTTATTTCTGATAAGTATTTTATGTATTGCATCCTGNATATATATATATATATATATATATATATATATATATATACTCACAACACTATGAAATGGTGAACGATTTTAGTGTAAGAATGTTTGTGTAATGTTTTGATAATAATTAATGGACATATGCTTATAATAGAGGAAGCCATGCATGACTTACGTCGATAAAAATGAATCTAATCATGCCCAGGTCGAACTAAGTCAGGCATCCAGCCCGTTCCCGGAATGTTGTCAACCCTTATCTGTCTCTGGGAACACCCCGGTATAGATCTCTTTACAAAGATTCTCTCCTTGGAAAAAGTTTACCAAGAATCCTGGGAAGAGGGACTTGAAGGAGCCAGTCTTAATAACCTTGTATGAGGAGGAATGACCCATTTAAGGTTCTGAGGTAACAGTGTGTGGATATTTAACCAATCGATGAATGCGACCTCGTCAGATAACCCACAGCCATTCACGACCGTCAGATTGACGGAAGTAACGAAGGCATTTCATACCTTGCCCCCTTTTTCCTCTATCTTTGTGAACACGAGGAAATCGGGATCATAGAACCCAAGACCTAGGAGAACTTTTGGACCAGTGATCTTTCCACATCCACGAAGTAGTGGAAGAATGCACAAGGTGGGACAATTTGAACTGTGGGATCTCATCAGAAATCCCGTCGGCCGTTAGGTCGGGTTAATATACTCGGAGTTTAGTTTCGGGAGTGTGCGCAGGAAGGGTGGATCTAGACCATTAGATCTTGGTCCAATTACCCGTCAGCCATTAGATCGGAGCAGGGTTGTCCTCGAGTTACCTTCGAGAATCCAGCCATCGACATTCCCGTGGACAAGTGACCAGGAACTTCCATAGTGAAAATCCCAACTCATAACCTGAGCCGTCCGTTCAGAGGGACAGGTGTTAGAGATCCGAAGAGGGTCGACATATTGACCATCGGGAAATCGGGATTCTCGAGGGAAAGAGAATCGAGACATTACAAGTCCCGACACCCCGGAGAAATCGAGACCACCCATCTGGAAGGACGCGTGGTAGTGATCAATGTCATAGGGATGAATCCCGACAAGAAAGTCGTCCATCGGTGTTTGGTTCATCGGGATATCGGAGATCCCAGTGACAAGTTATTTGTGCATTTTGGAATCGCGATCCGCGATATCCCGACAAGATCAAAACCGTCCATTAGTGGGACACGCATCCGGAGATTCCGAGGAGTCGGGGATCGGAGCATCAGATATTTCGAAGCTAAGAAACCCTTACAACTTGGAACCGCGAAACACGATATCCCAACGATCGAGTGTGGGACCACAGGGGAGCCTAGCAAGGAGGATAGGTGGCAGGTCAAAGGCCGGAAGCTGTCGGAGGACCAACGCCTCGGGAGTCGGCAAATCGATATTTCCGTGGACAAAGGATCGAGGAAATCCATAGCGGAAACCCTAACACGGAATCTGAGCCGTCCATTTGGTGGGACGCGTGTCAGGCATCCGAAGTAAGTCGAGGGTCGGCATATCGTGGGTTCCGAGGGAGTGTGCACATTGACAGTAAGAACCCCGAAACCCCGATGAGGAGGTATGGTTGTGGTCATTTAGAGGGAGATCTGGAGCCATGGATCTCAGCGACTGCTCACCGCCGTTGATTTTGGTTACAGAGGAAGGGCTTCCTAGTGACGTCATATCGGGAATTTGTGCATCGGGAAATCGGGGATTCTATTGACAAGAGGTTTGGTGCATATCAACACACGAAACCCTGAACCCCAATAAGAGATTAGAAGTGGTCACAGGTTAACAAACATATGGTTCGAAGCCTATAGTCAGGAGGGCTAACGCGTAGGGAGCGCGTCAGGATTTGAAGGATCACGAATCTTGGGGGTGAGTGAATTTTGACATTAGAAACCCCGTAGCCCCCAATGGGAGTTATGACTGAGGTCATATAGAGGAGGTCATGCGAACCAAGAGCTTAGCCTAGAAGGCTAATGGGTATTTAAGCATGTTGGGATTTTTGAAGACAGAAACCCCAATGGAAAGGGACGTAAGACCACAATTATGTGCAGAGAGCCGGGTAGGTGAATGGAAGACCTGTTGGATCGGGGATTGGCATTTTTTCCGCTACAAGCTCTGGGGATTCTCATTATTGAGAAATCAACGAAAAACTTTGATTTTTGGTAGTGGGTATGTTACACATAGAGTATTGGATCATGAAGGACTATGGTTCAAGATCTTGGATAGGTGAAGAAGGACTTTCATCTAGAGATCATATAGGTCAAGAAGAAGAGAGAACATATGCATATGCATGTGGGTTTCGGTCGAAGGAAGACATATGAGATTGTTGGATCATAAAGAGATTTACATATAGGTTTTCCATACACATATGTGGGTCACAGTGGAGACAATCATAGATATTTGTGGGTCACAAAAGGGAAAGTCACAGATGCCTCAAAAAGCATGCCAAAATTGGTCATACAGCAGGTCAAACCTTTCCAGGTTAGTCTGCAGTTTTATTTATCTCAATGGGCCACTATCCCTGTTACGACAACCCTGATTTTAGCATAATAAAATCATTCACAATGTCGGTTTTCCCTCTAGGGTTTTTCCATGGGTATCTACCCAAAAATATTGGTGTTCATGTGGGCTTGATTTTGTTTCCTAGTTTATGCTTCTGCTGCATGATATTGAGTTGAATATTTCAGTAGTGTATTATTGTTTTGTGGGATGCTAATTTTATTACAGTAAGGAAATCTCTAGACAAAAAAGTACCTAGCTGCTAGAGTAAGAATTTAAACATGGTATTGGAGAACATGTTCTTAAGCGAAGCCATATCAGTACAGGGGAATTTTTCCAGCAACAAGTTATTTCTAGGGCAATTCATCAGGTATTAGGGATGACAACAACACCATTGAGAGTTGAATATAGTTTGGATGGAGCATCCAACTTCCTATCTTGGAAAGAAAGATTTACTATGGCATTGAAGGAGTATGACCCTTGAGAGTTAGTGGATAAAGAAGTTACTCTACCGAAAGATATGACAACTTTAGTAGACCAAAGTAGAGAGGGTCCTCTTGGAGTCGATGAAGGATCAAATGATTTCTCACCTAACTGAGAAGACGATGAACAAAGCTATGTTTGATTCCTTGGTAATTTTATTCCAAAGAAATAACATGAATAAGAAGATGATCTTAAAGAATAAACTCGGATCGGTTCAAATGTCTAGATCATATAATGTCACCATCTATCTCATGAGGATCACATAGGTGTTTGATCAACTTGTAGCCATAAGGGAGAAAATAGAGGATGCAGAGATCATGAACATGGAATTGAATGGTCTTCACAAGTCATGGGAACCATTTGTCATAGTAGTTTGTGCTCGGTAGAATCTCCCATATTGGAAAATACTTTCGGATGATTGCATATAGGAAGAGACTTAGGAATAGTCTAAAGGAAGAAAGCAAGGAGGTAGTGAAGAGAAATTTACTTTGTTAGTAAGACAAGGAAGGGAAAAGGAAATAGTTCTAGTAAGAAGGGTAACAATGATGAAGGATCATGACAACCAGGGAAGACGAAGGACTTGAGTAAAAGAAAGTTCTTATCATGTCATAATAATGGGCATTATGCATCTCAATGTCTGGGGAAGAAGAAGAAGGATAATGAAAAGACGCAGACAACAACATCATGAGAGACACAATTTGATTAGTTTGCAACAAAGTTTGAGAAGGATTACTCAATGATTGCTTGCCTTTCTACTAGCACAACAATGAGGAGTGTTTGGTTCTTGGATAGTGGTGCATCTCGTCATATGATAGAGGCATGAGACCTATTTAGCAGTCTAATGGAGAAGGAATCAAAAATTCATGTGGATCTTGGTGATGATTCCAGGTATGTAGTGAAGGGAGAGGGAATAATTGTGTTCCATCTTGAGTCATGTAATATACCTCGGTAGTGCCCCAGTTTTATTATGAATTGTAATCATGTTGATAGGATGGTGAGCCAAGTGTATATAAGCTGGTGGGATTATGTGTTTATTAGTCTGGAGAGCCTAAGTGTTAAAGGCCAGGAGCCTAATTTTGTATATGTAATTATGAATATCATTAATAAAATATAAACATCGTTGCATGCAGACCGACCACGAAGAAAGAGTGATGGGGAACTAAGCTTCCACAATGTTGGGTAAGAGAGGAGGCTAAGTGTGTGGGCCTAGGAGCTAAGCTAGGGGGTTTACCACTAAAGGGGATAATAATTTATTATTATTTTTTTAAGGCTAAGGTGGACATGTTGAGTGTTTTCCTAAGTTCCTGTAAAGAGAACATGTGAAAAAGGAAATGCATGCAGCTCTAGGAAGACAAGTGTCGACCTGGGTGCATGCATTTAAAATTGATGAGTCAGTCATGTTTGTGGTGATTCTTCCAACCTCCGCGGGAGTTTGATGGTCATTCAACCATATGAAGTATGAAACCATTTTCCCTCTGCAATCGACCTCTACGTTGTTTCCTGGTCACGAACCCAGTGAGAACCCATGGGAAAACCGATGGACTGAGCTGCGTCTTTCGTGAAGCCCGAGCATCCTGTATATGTATATGTTGTGTGTGTGTCATAACAATTGGTTGTTTTGGACACGCAGTTTCTCAACTGAGGGTGGATTGCTTCTGTCGGTTGTTTCTTACTGAGCCATGTTGTGTCTTTGTGTGGACGGTTTCCATTTTTGGACGTCCATACCCAATTTATTGTTGCTACTGTCATCCCTGTGTGAATGAGTGTTGAGTCATTGTTGTTGTCCTCACCTGGATGGAGCTGAGTTGAGGATTGTGCTGAAGAAGCGGGTTGTTAGGACTGTGGTAGAAGAGGCAGGTTGTTAGGCCTGTGAGAAGCTCTCTCCAAGTGAGAGAGTCTGTTGGGAAGTGGTTTTCTCCTAGAGAGAGTCCAAAACCACCCATGAAGCTCTGAGAATTCCTGACCGGCCTATTGACAATACCCAAAGAGGGAGGTGAAGCACCGATGGACTATGCTTATGAAGGTGTATACTCCCAGGTGGAACAAGCATGTGGGGAATGAGATTCCGTGAGTAGTGGGCGTAAGAAGGATCCTGAAGAGAATCCTTCCGGTTTCTTTGTGCAATTTCCTGTGACCTCAGCCTAATCTAGGATTCCCTTGCCTTGGGTGGAGCTTAGTCCCAGCTAGGGGGTGACCCACTGCTGAGAACGATGAGAAGCCTGGTCTATGGATGGGAGGTTCATGGAATGTATTCATGCAGTTGGCGGTGTTATTCCAGTTGAAAGATAAGTATAATTTATCTACTTAATTTTATGTTATGCATAATGATGGAATGTTATAATGTGTTCTGTTGCATGTATGAATTGTTGTTAATTCTATTTAAATATGAATGGTAACAATAAATCTATGTTAAAATGTGTTAATTTGATTTAATGCATATTATATTTATATGTGAATATTCCATAATAGTGGCATTGCCGGTATTTGTGGAGGGTTGGGATGCTACAGTTTGGTATCGTAGCTAAGTTAGAGCTGAGTAGTGGCATTGCCCATGCTTGTGGATGGTCGGGGATGTTATAAATTGGTATCAGAGCTTTAAAATCTAAGTGAAGCGTCTTCATAGTATCATTTCCCGGCTTGTGGATGGACGAGGATGTTACAAAATGGTATCAAAGTATGGTTACAACACTGAGCCTGGATGGGCCATGTTAGTAGAAATGAAGAAAAAGTTTCAAAATAATTGTTGTCGAAGTAAACAAAATTCGAGTTTAGAGACAAGGTTTTAACGTCAAACCTGGATGGACTATATAAGTGATCATTGGACCCAAAGTTTTAGGTGGAAATTGTGTTAAGAGGAACCAATTTCGAACCTCAGAACCTTCTTGAGTGCCAAGAAGTTACCTTGGTCATGTTACGAAGCTCAGAAGGAGTAGCGGTGTCGTAAAACCACGACAAACGTGGTATTGGGCCACAAAGTAATGTGGACCTTAGGATCTATTCGGGAGAAGGAGAATCCTTCACGACTGTCAGATCTGGTAGTGTTGCGAGGCAGTTAGCTGTGAATTCCTTTGGAAATATGCAGAGTAACAGAGTCTATTTTGTGCAGTAGGATCTGTTTGGAAGGAAGGGAAATCCCTTACGATCGTCAGATTTGGGGAAGGTACAGAAGGGTTAACCTGGAAGCCCTTCGAACTTCGCAACTTCAGTGAATTCTGATGCCAGAAACAAGAGAAGGGTCGAAGTCCAAAACTTCAAAGTGACATGGCATGGTGATGTCACTTGGTTTGACATAGAAACATGGGTTGTGCACCACATGTCAATGGGTTTTGAACCCGTAGAAGTTTGAAATTCCATATGGAACATGATGTCTGACACCCATATGATTGGGCCACGAGTCATCCACTAGTATTCCTCTATGTGGCTTGTCGTATGAAATGGTTTAGTGGGGCCGAGGTTATGTAATGTAGTTAAAGGTCGGAGGACTCACCTTGGAATTGATCATGATACATCAAGATCAATGGCCAAGAGGCATTGCGGGGACCCAAGTTGCACGAGAGTTAATTCTCCAAGGCAGTCCCACAATCCAAAATGTGGTTTCACCGAGGGGTTACGTGTCAGTGTCAGAATAATTACGGGATGAAAGGTGGGTTAATCCAAACCACCGTTGCATGCCCCCGCAATTGGAAAAAGTTAAGTGATGTGACGTAATGATGTCACTAAAGTTGATTGGGAATGTTAGGAGATTAACAGTTCAGATGCGTGGATGTGAAATTCTTTGAAGTCCCGAAGCTTTGAAGTTCCAAAAATTAGATGCCTGAGGTTCCATAGTAAGTGTCATTCATCGGATGCTGAGTAGACATGGACAGTTGATCCACCCTATATCGCGAGTTCGATAATCCAGAACTCTAAGAGATTGTTGTGTGTTGCTTTAAAAACTTCTGAAGCCGAAGGCTTGAGTAAGCGCTTATCAATCTAGTACTTGGTCACAAACCATGGTCGTGTGGGTTGGGGACTGAGAGAAAGGAGCTAGTGCCTAAAAATGATTACAGAGATGATAAGAGCTCGGAAAGAAAATGAAATTTGAAAGTTTTCTTAAATAAAATTGGTTTGAATGCGTAAACTAGTGAAGTATTGAATACGTTTCAATTGTTTCTCTTCTTTTAGTTTTCGAGTGCAAGCAGTGCACATTGTCTGTAAGGAGTGTGTTGACATAGGTAAGTTAACCTTAGAGAAGATTGGTAGAGATATCGTTGAACCTTCATCAGAAGAATTGCAAGGAGTGAACATGAAGAACTCTATGTTGAGTTTAGAGAGAGAAAGAGTCATTGATAACTCTATAGGGATCTGCTACGTGGGCATCAAGCAAGTGCAAGTGTGCATAGAGAGAACTCTTTGTCAAGTTCAGGGAGAAGAGTATCAGAGGAAGATACTCATAGAGCTATTGAACACTCTGTAGAAAACACTTAGAAAGGTGTGCTTTGAGCAAAAGGTTTCTAGGAGGGCATGAAGTTTTCCTTTCAAAGGAAACAGAAGGGCCGAGACCCTTAGGAGACTGAGTAAATAAAAAAGATCAGAAGAGATAATGCAAGGAGTGCGTGGGAGAATGAATTATTATAAGTCCTAAAGCTCATAAGAGATAACGCAAGGAGTGCATGGGATACAGACTTATTCTAAGTCCTAAAGCTCAGAAGAGATAATGCTTATGAGAGTGAAGATGAGATCCAAGAGGCGAACTCTAAACACTGACAAAATATTCCAAGGCAGAGGAAGTCAAAATCTCAGGAGGAGGAGTGACAATAGCCATTAGATCAGTTGTGGGGAGGATCCTGGATCATTATATCAACTTCCAGCAGAACAAAGGAAGCGCAGAGGAGAGGAACAGATCCCATTCTTTAGCTCTAAGCACGAAGGACCAGCAACCGTTGGATCTAGAGGTAAGCGTATGAGACTTAAAACTCTCATCCTCTTCATATCCATGTTGGAAAATTTCATATTATATTCCAAAATTAATATTGACATAGCTTATATTGATGCAGGAGCATCGCTCCAAGCCAGCTATGCGCCATCCAGCCAACACATCAAAGCACACATTCAATGGAAGGAGAGAGGCGCAGCCAAGGATGATTTTAAGGATGGAAATTTATTTTAAAATATAGAAACCTTGGCGAATCTTACTAATCCTTCATATGCCAACTATAAATTTTTGGCGACATGTTTGTAAAAATATTCAAATTTCTAAGGATTTTATATAGTTTTTATAAAATTTTGGCAATTTTTAAGGTAAAATAATTTTATCCTATAGAATTTGGGCGAATCATTTTTAAAATAGAGAATCTCATTTTTGGAAAAAACATGGAAAATTATCCCATGAGCAAAATTTAGCCCCTAAAATCATCTATGGGCGCAACCCTCTCGTTTTTCAAAATTTGAAAATTGTATTAAATGTTGTAAGGCTGGTAGAGACAAAAGCCATGCATGTGCGCAAGCTTTAGATAAAGTTTTCCTTAAATGGTTGTAAGGTTGAGATCTAGATCTGATTCGAACTAGACAGCCATTCAATGTAATTGAATGAAATTTAATGAGAGTTGGTGAGATGGAGGGAAGAGCTCAAGGAGCCCCTCTTTGTAAAAATATCTTCTTTGAATCTAGATTTAGTTCAGGAAGAGTAGAACGGAGAATAGGCTAGAGAGAGAGAGATTCAAGACTATGTTACAGTTCGAGCTCGAACACATTGTAATTGGACATTGATGTTAATACAAAGAAATTTTTTCTACATATGTGTTTTCTATGTGTTTATGTGTCTTTTATGAATGTTGTGTGTTCATTCATGCTCTAGATGTATGTTAAGTTCCATCTGCAGGAGATAGATAGATTTTCCTATCTGTGAGTCCTTCGATTTCAGGTTTGGGTTCTTTGAGGCTTCATGCAAGAGGTTGCATGACAAAATATTACGGGTGCTGCAAGCCAATGCAAGGAGTGCACTTCTGAATTTTGCGGAGTTCGGACAGAGACGTGCCAGAAGGACACACTAGCTGAAGTCATTGAATCAAGAAAGAATCCTTAAGGTTGTTGAGCACCTTGGAGGTCGAACTGTGCAGAGGAGGGCACAGAGAGAAGACAGAATGTCTGAAGTTTTGTGAATCTCTCCCAAGAGGGAATTGAGCAAGTGCATAGAGTGCACATAAGAATTCTATTTCGAGTTCAGAGAGAGAAAACATAATCACTAATGATTCTGTAAAGGCTCTGCCAGGAGGGCATTGAGGAAATGCATAGGATGCATTGAGGAGAACTCTATTTCGAGTTCGGTGAGAAGACAGAGTCACTGAGGATTCTGGAGAACTCTGCCAGGTGGGCATTGAGTTGCATAGAGTGCACAGAAAGACTCTTTTCGAGTTCTGTTGGGAAGAGAAGTGTCAAGGAGAGACACTCATAGAGTTACTAAATACTCTATTAAGCTCAACAAGGAGGGCTTGAGAAGAAGGTCGTCAGGAGGACACCAGATTTCCCTTTGAGGACACAGAAGGGTGAGTCCCTTAGAGGCTCGGGTAAATAAAGATCAGGAAGGATAGTGCCTTAGCACACTGAGTAACAACAGAGTGAGAATAAGGTCGAGAAACCCTTTGAGGTTTCACAGTCGACAAAGCTCAGGAGGGATAGCATTCCTAGAACGCAAGTGATATCCAAAAGAATTGAGCTTGCAGAGGAAGAAAAGGTCGAGGCCTTTGAAACTTCAGAAAATATCCCAAGGGGAGGGAGGAAGTTCTCAAGCTTAGGAGGGAGCACAACTGTCGTTAGATCAACTGGAGAGATGAGATCTAGACCGTCAAGTTTCATGTCCAAACAATAGGAGGAGAGAGCGCAGAAGGTTAGATTTGGGCCGTCAGATCTAGTGTCAATATCTGACAACTGTTGGATCGAGTGAAGACGCATGAAGTTTAATCTTTGGAAGTCGCACAAAAGAGAAGAAACAGATGGTGGAGAAGCTTCGTGGAGAAGTGCGAAATCCCGTAGGCCGTTAGATCTCGCAGATCTATGAGGAAGTTAGGACTGGGTGTCTTTTAACATTCAGAAGCTCAGGAGGAGTAGTGACCGTTGGATGAGAAGAAACATGAGCCGTTGATCCCCCTTGGGAGTGGAATTTTGGCATTTCGGTATTTCGAGGTTCGGCATTTCGGTAATTCCGATGACAAGGAGCCGGGGTACTTAGCGTTGAAAACCCCAAAGTTGTGGAATGCGACGTGTCTTTGGAATAGGGTTGTGTTTTGGAGGAAGCAGTCACATGGACCAAGATTTGGTCAGGGGCTAATTGTCGTTGAGTCCATTTCAGCATTTCGGCATTTCAAGGTCCGAGAAGTAGAGGAGGCTATGATTTTGGAATCGAGAGTTTCAAACTCCCAGTTCATGGAATCTTGAAATATCCAGAGCCGTTAGATCAAGGAATATCTTAGCCATAGAAATTTTTGAATTCATGGAATCATAAGGTAAGAGGAATGGTTGTTGGTTGTTCACTCAAATCCTGAAAAGCTGAAATCAGTGGGCAACAAGTGGCATGTGTTTGGTGCATTATCCGAAATTCCTTTTTGGGTAAAAGTCCCGATCATATTTGTTGATCAGGTGTGTAGAGTTAGCACCCTGTGTTTGATCACGCAAGTATAACTCATAAGGACCTGTGGATACACCCTTGTGTGTGTGAGATATTCCCTGTGGGGAAAAACGAAGAGTCAATGTTACTGAAGGAAAGGTTTAGAATGATCCTAAGACTGGGAGGTCATGCAAAACCTACTGAGGTAGTGGGTGCTTCGCCAGTTGTGGTATCAGAGCAGATTTTTGTCTATAGATTTCAGACAAAAGAGAAGAGGAGACCGTTACTTTGTTCACAGACAAAGGAGAGACGGTGGGAGAAATTCTGGTAACATCAAGTGGAATCAGAAGCAGAGATTCATCTATATACAACAGGTGAAAGAAGCAGGGTGTTAGAGCTCTGTGGTGATTGTTGCAAGGTGTGCAGCAAATGATAGACAACCAGGCTAGTTGTAGGAGGACATGGAGATTCTCTCAAACATAGAGTGATCCATACGCTTGCCAGGAGGGAAGGTGAAATATGGAAATGGCTACTGAAGGCAATGAGCGTGGTGGAAGAGGAGACCACCAACATATGAGTAAAGTAGAGATTGACAAAGAACTCACTGAGATAAGAGTGAGAATGGAACAACTGACATTTAAGATGCAACAGGAGGCAAAAGTACACTGGAGGTACGAATGGCCTCTGAACAGGAAATCCAAATGGCTTGTTCAAAATTTGTTGGCTAGGAAACAACAACAAGAGTTGAGGAAGTGGCTGAGGTATGTTGAAAGCCTTAGAGATGCAAAGGAGATGGTTCATATCTGTGAACCAGAGACTGGGAAGAATGTTAGAGATGAGGAGGAGAGATTAGTTTCAGGTCTCATGAGCTGCCAGGAGGGTAGAGATGAATTTTCGAATTGCCAGGTGGGCAATGGAATGAGATCACTGGAGGATCTCATAGACTTTCAAGAGGACAACAATGAAAATTCATATTGCCAGGTGGGCAATGATATGAGATTATCAGAGGATCTCATAAGCTGGCAGGTGGGCATAAGTGAATTTTCGAGTTGCCAGGTGGGCAATGGGAAGATATCAGTAGGAGGTCTCACGTACTACTAGGGGAGTAGTTCAGATTGCCAATTGGTCAACGAGATGGGATCACTAGATCTCATAGACTGCCAAGTGGGCAGCAGAAAATTCCCAAATTTCCAGGTGTGCAGGGGAAAGGAGATGAGACTATCTAAGAGTCTCACAGACTCTGTTGAGAGTTCATGTCAACAAGGAGTGTTGATAGGTGAAGATTCGTGTGGTTTTATAGACCATGTGAATGAAGATGATGACAAGTTAAAGAATTGCACCATTCAGGAGGAGGATCATAAGAGCATTCTGATGATTGGGGGGATTTGGGTATTCCTGCCACATATCCCAGTTGAGGCCAACTAAGGTGTTATAGATGAAACAATATAAGGAGGAAAACCAATATAGACTTTCAAAGAAGAGGAAGAAATGGACCAGACACTGATGTTTGCCCCTGCAAAAGTATAAGAGCATTCAGCCGAGTTGCCCAAAATTTCCAGCCGGGAAGCTGAACAGGAGATCACTGCAGTATTGGAAGCTGCAGAAGAAGAAGAAGAGGAAGTGGACAACATAAAATTTGTCGGTCTATGTGAATAATTGGAAGCCCTGGAGAGAAGGGTGATGGTGCAAAATTTTCACATCAAACAGGCTAAGTTGGAAGAAGATAGTGGAGCATACCAACCCCAGGAGAAGATGGAAGAAGTTGGAACTGAACCAACATAGGAGGAAGCTAACCAATAGTTCAGTGAGGAGATAGTAGAATTGGAGTCTGTAGTAGAGAAGACACTTAGTGCCACAAAGGTAAATAAAGAAAGCATGGGATATCAGGTAGATTTTCCCACTGATAAGGAGGAAGAATTGCAGCAGGGCGGACTGCATACAAAGAGCCAGCCATTGGAGCAGCTGGAAGAGGTAATTGAGGAGATCAGAAGGCTGATGATCGGATCAGCAGAAGCGGTCAGCAAAGGGAATCTTTGCAGAGGAGAACCTGCCATAGTAGCAGGGCAGCAGAAGCAACAACAATAACAAAGCGATGGAGCGGATGGACAACTCCAAAGAACTGTTTGGGATCCAAGTGGATTTTGACAGCCATGCTAGGAAGCTCATGAGCAGGAGCTCATGAATTTATCACAGCACAGGAGTATGATGTAGGAGCATCGCTCCAATCCAAGTACGTGCCATCTAGCCAACACATCAAAGCACACACTCAATGGAAGGAGAGAGGCGCAACCCTCTCGTTTTTCAAAATTCGAAAATTGTATTAAATGTTGTAAGGATGGTAGAGACAAAAGCCATGCATGTGCACAAGCTTTAGATAAAGTTTTCCTTAAATGGTTGTAAGGCTGAGATATAGATCTAATTCGGACTAGACATTCATTCAATGTAATTGAATGAAATTTAATGAGAGTTGGTGAGATGGAGGGAAGAGATTGAGGAACCCCTCTTTGTAAAAAGATCTTATTTGAATCTAGATTTAGTTTAGGAAGAGTAGAACAAAGAATAGGTTAGAGAGAGAGAGAGTCGAGAATATGTTACAGTTCGAGCTTGAACACATTGTAATTGGACATTGATGTTAATACAAAGCATTTTTTCCTACATATGTGCTTTCTATGTGTTTATGTGTCTTTTATGAATGTTGTGTGTTCATTCATGCTCTAGATGTATGTTAAGTTCCATCTGTAGGAGATAGATACATTTTCCTATCTGTGAGTCCTTCGATTTAAGGTTTGGGTTCTTTGAGGCTTCATGCAAGAGGTTGCATGACAGAATATTGTGGGTTCTGCAAGCCAATGCAAGGAGTGCACTTCTGAATTCTGCGGAGTTCAGATAGAGATGTGCCAGAAGGATGCAGGAAATAAAGTCATTGACTCAAGGAGGAAGCCTCAAGGTGGTTGAACACCTTAGAGGTCGAACTACACAGAGGAGGGCACAGAGAGAAGCCATAACGTCTCAAGTTATGTGAATCTCTGCCAAGAGAGCATTGAGCAAGTGCATAGACTACACAGAAGAATTCTATTTTGATTTCAGAGAGAGAAAACATAATCACTAATGATTTTGTAAAGGCTCTGCGAGGAGGGCATTGATAAAATGCACAGGATGCATTGAGGAGAACTCTATTTCAATTTCAGTGAGAAGACAGAGTCACTGAGGATTCTAGAGAACTCTGCCAGGTGGGCATTGAGTTGCATAGAGTGCACAGAAGGACTCTTTTCGAGTTCTGTTGGGAAGAGAAGTGTCAAGGAGAGACACTCACAGATTTACTGAATACTCTGTTAAGCTCAACAAGGAGGGCTTGAGCAGAAGGTCGTCAGGAGGACACCGGATTTCCCTTTGAGGACATAGAAGGGTGAGTCCCCTAGAGGCTCGGGTAAACAAAGCTCAGGAAGGATAGTGCCTTAGCGCACCAAGTAACAACAGAGTGAGAAGAAGGTTGAGAAACCCTTTGAGGTTTCATAGTCGACAAAGCTCAGGAGGGATAGTGTTCCTAGAATGTAGGCAATATCCAAAGGAATTGAGCTTGCAGAGGAAGCAAAGGTCGAGGCCTTTGAAACTTCAGAAAATCTCCCAAGGGCAGGGAGGAAGTTCTCAAGCTCAGGAGGGAGCACAACTGCTATTAGATCAGCTGGAGAGATGAGATCTGGATCGTCGAGTTTCATGTCTAGACAACAGGAGGAGAGAGAAAAGAAGGTTAGATTTGGTTCGTCATATCTAGCATCGATATTCGACAACCGTTGGATCGAGCGAAGATGCATGAAGGTTAATCTCTGGAAGCCGCACATAAGAGAAGAAACAGACAGTGGAGATGCTTCATGGAGAATTTCAAAATCCCGCAGGCCGTTAGATCTCGCAGATCTGTGAGGAAGTTAAGACTGGGAATATTTTAGCATTCAGAAGCTCAGGAGGATTAGCGACCATTGGATGAGAAGAAACAGGAGCCATTGATCTGCCTTTGGAGTGGAATTTCGGCATTTTAGAATTTCAGGGTTCGACATTTCGACAATTCCGATGACAAGGAGCCGGGGCACTTAGTGTTGAAAACCCCAAAGTTGTGAAATGTGACGTGTCTTTGGAGTAGGGTTGTGTTTAGGAGGAAGCAGTCACATGGACTGAGATTTGGTCAGGAGCTAATCGTCATTGAGTCCATTTCATCATTTCGCCATTTCGGGGTCCGGGAAGTAGAGGACGCTATGATTTTGGAATCGATAGTTTCAAACTCCCAGTTCATGGAATCCTGAAAGACCATCGATCTCACTAAGGGAGAAATTTCGGAATTCAGGGAATCATAAGGTAAGAGGAATGGTTGTTGGTTGTTCGCTCAAATCCCGAAAAACCAAAATCAGTGGGCAACAAGTGGCATGTGTTCGGCGCATTATCTGAAATTCCTTTTTCGGTAAAAGTCTCGATCATCTTTTTTGATATTTGTTGATATTTGTCGATCATATTTGTTGATCATGTGTGTAGTGTTAGTGCCCTATGTTTGATCATGCAGGTATAACTCATAAGGACCTGTGGATACACCCTTGTGTGTGTGAGATATTCACTGTGGGGAAAAACAAAGAGTCAATCTAACTCAGGGAAAGGTTTAGAATGATCCTAAGACCGAGAGGTCGTGCAGAACCTACTGATGCAGGGGGTGCTGCGCCATGTATTCACCATGGAAATCCTACCACATGTTCCATAGAAGCATATTTACATAATAAATTCCTGCTGATCTGCTAGTCAGGACTTGACCTTGAACTTTGCACTAGGAATCCATACTAGCATATTTACAACATTTACAAATGTGGTCATTTATTTATTCTCACATTGATTTACTCCCATCATTATAAACTTACATTTACAATTTATACATAATATGATCCAATAAATCTTAGGGGTCAAAACTAGGGTATTTTATCTATACATATAATGAAGAAACTACAATCGTGATTACCTAATTTAATTAGGGATAAAAAATTCTAATTGAAAAATGAGAGAATTAATATAATTTTAAATGAGAAAAAAGATGGAATTACATCCATGGTGATGCCCTTAATCCTTTTGGGAAAACAATACTTGTGCATTCCCTGCAAGAAGAGGTTTGTTACATTGTTGGAACTCAAAATATGTCTAAGGAAAATAATTTTCCAAAATTATTATTCTTATGCTTAAATGAAATCAATTTTGGTAACAAATTTACAAATGTTGGTGACCATTCCATAAACATACTCTCGATAGAATTTGAATAAGATAGTAAAATGGAGTGTAATCTTTTTTACCATCTTTATCGTACCTAGACTTCATCAAGGAAACAAATCCACTTGATTATTTAGTAGACAAACAATGAAAACAAATAATATAGAGTTGAGATCTTTAATTGGAAATCCCTTGGAACTCATTATAGAAACTTAAAATACAGGCTAATTTTCTAACCACTTCTTTGTTGTGCGATCTTTACCAATTGACCATTTGACTTGGAATGGAATCAATAGTCTTTTCTAGGTATTCCATAGGATTTTACATATTTGTAAAATAATGGCCAACATAGCTATATAACCTACACATAGGGACAAAGGGTTTGATGGTATGAGAAATGCCCTCTCTTTATTTCCATTTAATTTTTATGAAAGGGTTTCTATCTAAGCCAAAAAAAACCCAGGAAATGTGATTTTTTTAAGAAGTGAACCACATAAACACCATATCATAAGATAACAAGGATATAGAGCATGGATACCTTGGATACCTTGGCAATAATTCCAATTTTTCAAATAAAAATTTAGCTACTCAAATCAAATTAGATATCCATACTAGTAAAGCAACATTTTGTCTCACTAAAATAGGTTTCCAATCAATAGATTATAACAATGAGAAATGGTTATAGCTAAAAGCATCCATTCTTCCTCTTAAAACTTGAGGAGGAAAAAATTGTAAGTTTTAAACCCTTTCAAGTGAAGCAATGTTATAGATTCTTAAGAAAATATAAAGTAAAACAATGTCACATACACCCACACAATATATAGATGTCTACCCTAGAACTCCTTAATTAGGAAAAAAAACAAAACTTAGAGTTGCACCTCTATATTATTCATTGTATTAACTTGACCATTCACAATACAATATTTAGTTATTCCACAACATCCAAAAACCTAATCCATGAACCTGAATAAGATTACAACCCCAATCCTTTAACTGGGATTTGCACCTACCAAAACTAACAACTTATGGATAATTTCATAGTCCATAGGAAAAAAAATAACACATTTGTAGCATTCTCCAACTTTGTTTTTTCTTTAGAAAATAGTGGGACCCAGGATTTATAAAGTCATAAGTTCAAGGTATAAATGCCTATTTCTTCTCCACACAAAAATAAATTCTTAGTACTAATGGGATTCATAAATGAGTCTATAAAAATATTCAACGTATCAACATTGTCTATCAACACCATGTCTCTCACAAAGTGGTACTACACATCAATATGATTCTTCTAGAATGATAAGCAAGGTTCTTTTCCATAAATAATGCACTTTCACTGACACAATCTAACCTTATATCTTGTTGTACAAACTCAATACCTAAACATAATTTGTACAACCATACAACTTCATTACTTCCATGAGTGGTTGTCATGTATTTTTCTTTTGTAGTTGAAAGTGAAACTTTAACCTATCTCTTTCTCATCCAGCTAATCTCTCCTCCAAATAGGTTAAACACATAACCACTTGTAGATCCTCTATGGTCAATATCTCCAACCTATGTTGCATAAACAAATTCGTGTACATGTATCACTTTGTTTAGTAAAATCCCCCCATGGTATTAGATTGAATAATCTACAGTACCATGCAAATACCTAAAGACCCTCTTTATAGTAGTCTAGTGGTCCTTTCTTATTTTTGAAATATATCTACTCAAATTTCCCACTACATGGGCAATGTCTATTTTAGTACAAAGCGATAGCATACATAAAATTACCAACATAACTAACACAGGGAACATGGGACATGTCCTCTACCTCTTCCTATGTCTTGGGACACTATTTTGGAAATAACCCCATGCCTACATAAATAGAAACCTTAACCAATTTACATTCCTACATATAAACCTCTACAAAATTGTCTCAACATACTTCCTCTAGTCCAACAAAAATTTCCTATTTGCACAATCTCTTTTAATCTCTATGCCTAAAATAAAATTTTCGGTACTAATATCCTTCATGTCAAACTTATAGGATAAATGAGATTTAACCTCCTTGATGATATCCTTGTTGTTTTCAATTAGTATCATTTCATCAACATACAATACTACATAAATAAGGTGGTCAAAAACTTTCTTGGAATACACATAATGATATACCTTACTTGTCACAAATCCTAGTCCTAGTAAATTTAAGTATCAAACTTTTCATAATTTATTATTAGGGATTTATTTAATCCATACAGGTACCTTTTTATCTTAGAATCCAACACCTTATTTTCCTTCACTGCGAATCCTTCAAGATATTTCATGTAGATTTCTTCTTCCAGGTCCCCATGTAGGAACAATATCTTCACATCCATTTTCTCTACTTCTAGATCAAATTTTGTAGAAAGATATGATACAAACATAATGGAAGTATATTTTTCTATAGGGGATAAAATATCACCAAAGTCAATTCCCTCCACCTCGGAATATCCATTTTCTACCAAGAGATCCTTCTATTTCTCCACTCTTCAACATCGAGCTTCTTTTTGAACACCCATTTTCTTCCAACAAATTTTCTTCCATTAGGAAACCTTACCAAGTGTCATGCCTAATTTTTGTATAAGTATTTTGTTTCTTCAATCATGGAATTTTCCCAAAGTTTACCTTCCTTATAATGAATTTCCTTTCTAGAAATTTTCCAAATGTTTACCTTCCTTAGAATCAATTACCTTTCTAACAATTCTAGGATCATCATAAATAGTGGATAAAAAAAAGGTAGAATGAAAATTAGGTGGACTGTACCTTTATGTTTTGATTTTTGAACAACCTCAAGACTAGGGTATACAGTTCCTCCTCTTCATCTAATTCATATAACTCATCTTCATCCATTGAATTAGATTATTCACTCACCAACTCAAAATATATTTTATATGGTTCTCCTTCAAATAATAACTATGAACAATATTGTTTATTACTAGATTCCAAATTTTGTAGTCAATTATTCCATCTTTATAACCAATCAAGATACATTGTTATGATTTATTGTATTTCTTGATTCTTCTCTCCTTTGGAAAACATAAGAATCACAACAAAAAACTATGATGTGTATAGGAGAGGGCTTCTAATCAATCCATTCCTCATGAATATTATTATTAACCAATGTTGATGTAGGTAATCAATTAATAAGATAACATCCAATATCTATTGTCTCTAACCAAAATATATATTCTATGCTTTCACCACTGAGCATACTTCTTTCCTTCTCCATCAACATAATGTTCATAATTTCTTCAACTCCATTGTATTGAGGTGTGTATGGATTTGTATATTTTTGTAGTATTCCACACTATTTACAAAACTTCTTAAAATATTTCCCATGGGAATATCCTCCATTTAGTCCTCAACACTTTTATTTTCCTCTATCTAGTTTTCTACAATAACCTTAAACTCTTTGAACATTTTAAAAACTTTGTATTTATTCTTTACGAAATACAATCATGTTTTCCTATAGAAATGATCTATAAATGAGACATAGTATAGTGATACTCCTAGAAATGGAATAGGTACAAGTCCAACGAGATCACTATGTATTATCCCTAGGATCCCTTTTTCCTTTGTATCACTAGATGGGAATCTAACCCAATTGTATTTAGCATATACACAATGTTCAAGTAAATCAAAATCTAAAGAAAAAATACTAATACCTTCAACCATACTATTACTATGAAAAGAACAAAGTCCCTTCTCTCCACTAAATCATATTCTATGATGTCAAAGAATTAATTTCTCTACATGAAGATTAGAGCTTTTGTCAATTTCATTCCCAAGAACAATGGTAGCATTACACCTATCCATAGTAGTTCTTCCCAACAACTTGTATATAGTTCCAATCGAAATCCCCTCCACAACACCATTGTTCCTCAAACCATATTTCATTTATCCTTTCCAAATGTAGCTTGCACACCCTCATCAATCATCATACTCATAGACAACATGTTTCTAGTTTTCAAGACTTCTCCCAGGAGGAAATCACTTTCATTATACTTTACATATTCATAAGAACACTCCATGTGAGGATTCATGTGAAAATATGCACCTGATATCAACCATAAATCATTATCTAAATGTCTACTTGTATATTCCAAGTGCAAATGCCCTCCTTATTTTGAGGGGGTCTTTCCTTCTATGGAAGAAGCATCATTAGATCCCTTGATTTTATCCACATTGTTTGATTTACAATGTTTATTACAATGTGTATCATTACCACATTTCTGGCATTTCCTTCTAGATTGTCTTGGAGATTTATATCTACCCAAAAATACTTTTTTTTATTTATGTTTGTAGGGTGGGATCTCACAAATAGAGAATCCTTAGTCTAACTATCCATGGTTTTCCACCTCATCTCTTATAATAATATGCATGCAAGAACATCATCAATATTTAATGCAGTTGCATTGCTCCTAATAGGTACAACTAGGCTATCCCATGAATCTAGAAAAGAGAAAATAGGATAATGCACTTATCTTCTTTATAAATTTTAATTTTAGCAGACAACAATTAAATTACCAAAGTGTTAAAGGCATTGAGATTCTCTATCACATAGTTGTTTCCATTCAACCTTGAGATGTATAGCTTCTCTCAAAGTTTTTCTTTTTTTAGCAAGGACATAGATTGATACAAATCCCATAACTTATGCAATAAAACCTTAGATATATATTATCCTAATACATTCAATAACACTGAATCTAAAAGGAATAATTAGATCATACACTTTTCCTTCTTTTCAAGCCTCATAAGATATTTCGTCACCATACTCTAAGGCCCAAAACAACCCATTGTTCTTTGTTTACAAGAAATTCTTCCATCTTGTCCTTCTATAGATGAAATATCTAATCACTAAATTTCTCAAACTCTATTATGGAACTACTTGTTATTCTCTTTCACAAAAAATCACCAGTGCATATCTCTCACGAAAATTAGGTTTATCATAGAACTGATATAAAATTTCTCTATCGAGAATGAGCTAAACTAGAGCATCAAAGGTGTCCCCTAAATATATTTGATTGAAAATGTATTGTTTAATCCCTTCCAAGCGAAGCAATTTTATAGATTATTAAGAAAATAGAAAGTAAAACAATGGTACAGATAGAATACACCAAGATTTACCTAGAAATCCTTAAGAGAGAAAACTAGAAAAACTTAGAATCACACCTCTAACTTCTATATTGACTTGACCATTCACAATACAATATATTGGAATTCCACAACCTCCAAAACCCTAATATATTAACCCAAATTATATTACAAACCTAATCCCTTAACTAGGATTATATTACAATGGGCCAAAAACCATTCGTTGAAAAGGAATAAAAGCAAGCCAAAAATGGACCAAGCACCCTTCCCAACGCCTCGTAAAAAAAATAAAATCAAGGCCAACCCTGAGCCCCAATAAGCGATAAGGTCCCTTCATATGAATAGAGGGAGGACCCATCATTCTCCCCCATATTAGTGAAGATATTTTATTTTCATTGGTGTGTCTTAGATATTAGTAAGAAATGGATCTTATATATCTTTGGTATGCACCATGAGGCATTTTTTCAATGTTTGCATTTTACAAAATTTGACTGCAATAGGAATTTTTAAATTTTTTATATGTAGTGCATTTATGTTGGATATTAAAGAGAATTGGCATGTAATAATGTTTTAAGTGCATTGAAAAAAAATCAATAAAACATATGACCACCCTCTTTTTCTAAAGACAGAGAAGGGAGAAGTTGTTCCACTAAAACATTCACTAATTGGTGTTTTCTAATCTAGACATCATATCCCATCTAACAATGTTTATTTAGTCTTTTTTGACACCCATTTATTATGCCTTAAGGTTTCAATTTCTAAGAAAATTTTCCTGACTCTTCCAAGTGTTGATGTTAGTGGTAGCATCAGACAGGTATTTCTGCACAGGTCTATGTGTCTAGATGTGTGGAAATTATCCAAAGCCTTCTACTCCTGAATTTAATTTAGTTAAAGGAATTATTAAAGATTTTTTTTTAATTAATTAATTATGTAATTAGTTAATTGTGTTATATAAGGAATGTACTAAAAGTACTTAGCATGTAATCTTAGCATGCAGTCTAAATCTCAAGTGAGATTAGAAATAGATTGTAACTCATGATTATAAAAGAAAGGCTAGGGTGAAGGATAAATAAATTTGACATGAGTTGTGTTGAGAGAGTCGACACATAGAGTATTGTATCATGAAGGACTATGGTTCAAGATCTTGGATAGGTGAAGAAGGAATTTCATCTAGAGATCATATAGGTCAAGAAGAAGAGATAACATAGGCATATGCATGTGGGTTTCAGTCGAAGGAAGCCATATGAGATTGTTGGATCATAAAGAGATTTACATATAGGTTTTCCATACACATGTGGGTCAGAGTGGAGACAATCACAGATATTTGTGGGTCACAAAAGGGAAGGTCACAGATGCCTCAAAAAGAATGCCAAAATTGGTCATACAGCAGGTCAAACCTTTCCAGGTTAGTCTGTAGTTGTATTTATCTCAATGGGCCATTATCCCTATTACGACAACCCTGATTTTAGCATAATAAAATCATTCACAATGTCGGTTTTCCCTCTGGGATTTTTCCATGGTTATCTACCCCAAAATACTGGTGTTCATGTGGGCTTGATTTTGTTTCCTAGTTTATGCTTCCGCTGCATGATATTGAGTTGAATATTTCAGTAGTGTATTATTGTTTTGTGAGATGCTAATTTTATTACAGTAAGGAAATCTCTAGATAAAAAAGTACCTAGCTGCTAGAGTAAGAATTTAAACATGGTATTGGAGAACATGTTCTTAAGCGAATCCATATCAGTACAGGGGAATTTTTCCAGCAACAAGTTATTTCTAGGGTAATTCATCAGGTATTAGGGATGACAACAACACCATTGAGAGTTGAATATAGTTTGGATGGAGCATCCAACTTCCTATATTGGAAAGAAAGAGTTACTTTCACATTGAAGGAGTATGACCCTTGAGAGTTAGTGGATAAAGTAGTTACTCTACCGAAAGATATGAAAACTTTAGGATATCAAAGTAGAGAGGGTCCTCTTGGAGTCGATGAAGGATCATATGATTTCTCACCTAACCGAGAAGACGATGAACAAAGATATGTTTGATTCCTTGGTAAGTTTATTCCAAATAAATAACATGAATAAGAAGATGATCTTAAAGAATAAACTCGGATCGGTTCAAATGTCTAGATCATATAATGTTACCATCTATCTCATGAGGATCACATATGTGTTTGATCAACTTGTAGCCATAAGGGAGAAAATAGAGGATGTAAAGATCATGAACATGGAATTGAATGGTCTTCACAAGTCATGGGAACCATTTGTCAAAGTAGTTTGTGCTCGGTAGAATCTCCCATATTGGCAAATACTTTCGGATGATTGCATCTAGGAAGAGACTTAGGAATAGTCTAATAGAAGCAAGCAAGGAGGTAGTGAAGAGAAATTTACTTTGTTAGTAAGACAAGGAAGGGAAAAGGATTACTCAATGATTGTTTGCCTTTCTACTAGCACAACAATGAGGAGTGCTTGGTTCTTGGATAGTGGTGCATCTTGTCATATGATAGAGGCACGAGACCTATTTAGGAGTATGATGGAGAAGGAATCAAAGGTTCATGTGGATCTTGGTGATGATTCCAGCTGTGGACGGTTTCTGTTTTTGGATGTCCATACACAATTTCTTGTTGCTACTATCATCCCTGTGTGAATGAGTGTTGAGCCATTGTTGTTGTCCTCACCTGGATGGAGTTGAGTCGAGGAGTGTGCTGAAGAAGCGGGTTGTCAAGACCGTGGTAGAAGAGGCAGGTTGTTAGGCTTGTGATTAGCTCTCTCCAGGTGAGAGGGTCTGTTGGGAAGTGGTTTTCTCCTAGAGAGAGTCCAAAACCAACTATGAAGCTATGAGAATTCCTAATCTGGCCTGTTGGCGAGACCCAGAGAGGGAGGTGAAGCACCGATGGGATATGCTTATGAAGGTGTATACTCCCGGGTGGAACAGGCATGTGCGGAATGAGAGTCTATGAGTAGTGGGCGTAAGAAGGCTCCTGGAGAGAATCCTTCCAGTTGCTTTGTGTAGTTTCCTGTGACCTCAGCCTAGTCTAGGATTCCTTTGCCTTGGGTGGAGATTAGTCCCAGCTTGAGGGTGACCCACTGCTGAGCACGATGAGTAGCGTGGTCTATGGATGGGAGTTTCATGGAATGTATTCATGCAGTTGGTGATGTTATTCTAGTTGAAAGATAAGTATAATCAATATACTTAATTTTATGTTATGCATAATGCTGGAATGTTATAATGTGTTCTATTGCATGTATGAATTGTTGTTAATTCTATTTAAATCTGAATGGTAACAATAACTCTATGTTAAAATGTGTTAATTTGATTTAATGCATATTATATTTATATGTGAATATTTCATAATAGTGGCATTGCCGGTATTTGTGGAGGGTTGGGATGCTACAGTTTGGTATCGCAACGAAGTTAGAGATGAGTAGTGGCTTTTCCCATGCTTGTGGATGGTCATGGATGTTACAATTTGGTATCAGAGCTTTAAAATCTAAGTGAATCATCTACGTAGTAGCATTTCCCGGCTTGTGGATCGATGAGGATGTTACTAAATGGTATTAGAGCATGGTTACAACATTGAGCCTGGATGGGCCATGTTAGTAGAAAATGAAGCAAAAGTTTCGAAAGAATTGTTGTCGAAGTAAAAAAAATTCGAGTTCAGAGACAAGGTTTTAATGTCAAACCTAGATAGACTAGATAAGTGGTCATTAGACTCAAAGTTTCAGGTGGAAATTTTGTTAAGAGGAACCAATTTCGAACCTCAGAACCTTCTTGAGTGCCAAGAAGTTACCTTGGTCATGTGACGAAGCTTAGAAGGAGTAGTGGTGTCGTAAAACCACGAAAAAAGTGGTATTAGGCCACAGAGTAATGTGGACCTTAGGATCTGTTCGGGAGAAGGAGAATCCTTCATGATCGTCAGATATGGTAGTGTTGCAAGGTAGTTAGCTGTGAATTCCTTTAGAAATATGCAGAGTAACAGAGTCTATTTTGTGCAATAGGATGTGTTCGGAAGGAAGGGAAATCCCTTACGATCGTCATATTTGGGGAAGGTGCAGAAGGGTTAACCTGGAAGCCCTTCGTACTTTGTGACTTCAGTGAATTCTGATGCCAGAAACTAGAGAAGGGTCAAAGTCTGAAACTCTGAAGTGATGTGGCATGGTGATGTCACTTGGTTTGACGTGGACACATGGGTTGTGCACCACATGTCAGTGGGTTTTGAACCCGTAGAAGTTTGAAATTCCATATGGAACGTGACGTGTGACACCCATCTGATTGGGCCACAAGTCAGCCACTAGTATTCCTCCATGTGGCTTGTCGTATGAACTGGTTTAGTGGGGCCGAGGTTACATAACATAGTGAAAGGTCGGAGGACTAACACTGTAATTGATCATGATACATCAAGATCAATGGCCAGGAGGCATTGTGGGGACCCAAGTTGCACGAGAGTTAATTCTCCAAGGTGGTCCCACAATCCAAAACGTGGTTTCACTGAGGGGTTATGTGTCAGTGTCAGAAGAATTGCGGGATGAAAGGAGGGTTACTCCAAACCACCGTTGCATGCCCCCACAATTGGAAAAAGTTAAGTGATGTGACGTAATCATGTTACTAAAGATGATTGGGATTGTTCAGAGATTAACAGTTCGGATGCGCAGATGTGAAATTCTCTAAAGTCTCGAAGCTTCGAAGTTCCAAAAATCAGATGCCTGAGGTTCCATAGTAAGTGTCATTCGTCGGATGCTGAGTAGACGTGGACAGTTGATCCACCCTATGTCGCGAGTTCGATAATCCAGAACTCTGAGAGATTGTTGTGTGGTGCTTTAAAAACTTCTGAAGCCAAAGGCCTGAGTAAGCACTTATCGATCTAGCGCTTGGTCACGACCCATGGTCGTGTGGGTTGGGGACTGAGAGAAAGGGGCTAGTGCCTAAAAATGATTACAGAGCCGAGAAGAGCTCGGAAAGAAAATGAAATTTGAATGTTTTCTTAAATAAAATTGGGTTGAATGTGTAAACTGGTGAAGTATTGAATAATTTTCAATTGTTTCTCTTCTTTTAGTTTTCGAGTGAAAGCAATGTGCATTGTCTGCAAGGAGCGTATTGACATAGGTAAGTTAACCTTAGAGAATCTCAGGAGAGATATCATTGAACCTTCATCAACAAAAATGCAAGGAGTGCATAGGAAGAACTCTATGTTTAGTTTAGAGAGAGAAAGAGTCATTGATAACTTTGTAGGGCTCTGTTAGGTGGGCATCAAGAAAGTGCATGTGTGCATAGAGAGAACTCTTTGTCGAGTTCAGGGAGAAGAGTATCAGAGGAAGATACTCACAGATCTATTGAACACTCTATAGAAAACACTCAGCAAGGTGTGCTTTGAGCAGAAGGTTTCTAGGAGGGCATGAAGTTTTCCTTTCAAAGGAAACAAAAGGGTCGAGACCCTTAGGAGACTGAGTAAATTGAAAAGATCAGAAGAGATAACACAAGGAGTGAATGAGAGACAAAATTATTATAAGTCCTAAATCTCATAAGAGATAACACAAGGAGTGCATGGGATACAGACTTATTCTAAGTCCTAAAGTTCAGAAGAGATAATGCTTATGAGAGTGAAGATGAGATCCAAGAGGCGAACTCACATGAGAAAGGTAAAAGGCCAAAGGCTTTGAACATTGAAAAAATATTCCAAGGCGGAAGAAGTCAAAAGCTCAGGAGGAGGAGAGACAACAACCGTCAGATCGGTTGGGAGCCTGGATCGTTAGATTAGCTTCCAATAGAACAAAGGAAGCGCAGAGGAGAGGAACGGATCCCATTCATTAGGTTTGAGCACGAAGGACTAGCAACCATTGGATCTAGAGGTAAGTGTATAAGACTTAACCCTAGTGTGCGCAGGAGATGTGGACTTGTCAAAGTCCCAAAGTCCTGAAGTGATTTGGGACCATCCATCGTCAAGGAGGACACGTGGCATAATATCCACGACTTTAGAAGTTTGTGGACAAGGAGGAGGAGAAACATCTGAAGTAAATCTTGGTTGTTGATCTGAAAGTCGATGCATGGCGCCAGATTTGGAACTCTGGGTACAGAGCACTCCGAAGGAAAGAAAAAGATGAAAGTGATGAAGTCCCGAAGGAGATATTGATCATTGATCGAGGAGGAGGTCGAACTACCATTGATATGGTCTTGGTCAGAAAGAGTCGAAGTTATGAAGAGAATTAGGGTCATTGATTTGGAGAGGACGTGTGACAGAAGATCTGTCACTTCGGGGAAATTCACTCCGGAGATTTGTGTGTCTGGAGACGTGAGAAATTCCAAAGTCCAGAGAGTCGTAGTTCATCAAAGACTTCTAATTGTTGAGGACAGGTGTCATTAGATCTTCCACTCTAGAGGGCCGAAGAGCCGAAATTAACCGTATTCGTTGATTTGGAAGGGAGACATGTGTCGAAAGATCGTGTAGATATGGGATCATGTGTGGAAGGATGATAGATATCATCCATTGATCGTGGATCATCGCCAAGGTATTGGATATTGACGGATGAGCTGGATTGTGGGACCATAACTTGCTCGGATGTTAAAAATATTAAAGCAAGATGCAATTTAATCCACGGTTTTAGAAAAAGGATACGTGGCAGCTGGAGGTGAATTGCAGGGTGAAAAGCGGATTGGTCTAAAACCACTCTTGCCTGCGCCCGCAATCACACACTTACATGAGGTCATATCCCATGGTATTATGAAGGAAAGGGCTAATACAAAATGAGCTAGCGCCTGAAACTTGGCATTTCACTAGCACGCCGGAAGAGCTCGCGGGTTCTAGAGAACCTTCACCTAAAGGAGAAAAGGGGGTCTGTGTATAATTGTTTTGGGTTCAATCATGAGCCCAAAGAGTCAATTCGACTCATAAGAGTTGAAACATCCTTTGAAAGGGAGGTCAACATACCCCGTTGAAATAGGGGCATTGTGTCAAAAGTGCTCAAGGCAGAAATAGCCATGGACAGTGATCACAGTGGGAGCAGAAGAAGATCCAGGAACCCGAGAAAAATTGTAGACTTCTGGGTTCAGCAAGGAAAAGTTTTATAGGGAGAAGAAGTTGCTGCATTTTCTATGGCAGAAAGTATGTTACGACTTGTTGAGTCAGCCATAGGAAAGAATGCTTGCATGTTTGCAAGTGTTGTTGGTGATGTTGTTGCATAAGGAGTGAAGAAACAAAGAGCTGAAGTGTTGGTTATAAGTTGATAAAAGAAGCATGAAAGCGTCTACTGCTATCAAACTTTCAGGTAGTATAAAATTTATTAATATAAATCATGCAGGTATGAGTTTGTATTACTCTTTTTGCATAATTGCTGAAAGGAAATTTTGGTAAGAATTTCCTCAGCCAGAGTTATTTTATAAAATCACAGGGTTATATTATAGAATGCATACCAGTAGATGTGGTAAAGGATTGAGGCCTGTATTAATTCAAATATTTGTATCTTCTGAATGCACACACTGACATAGTAGAATGCCATGTTAATTTGGTTATGGGTTAATAACCAAAGAATTAAATATAAGAACTGGTTATAGGAATGAATGCCAGTAAGCTAGTCATGTATGAGATCAGGACCTAGTTGGATATGGAAAGGTATGGATATGGAAAGGTTATGAGCCACACAGGTACTAAAATATTCCTACTTTTAAATAAAACTTGGGCTGCAACCTTTTTCCTAACCCTAATGAACACCACAAAATTATATTCTTGGTGTAGTGTTCAGGTCGAAAAGGAAGGCATCCAATTAATTGGGAAGACAATAGGAAGTGTGTGGAGAATGTGTCAACACACTGGCTAGAATTCCAACTTATGGATGGTGAGATACATGACTGAGATAAAGAGAATTATGTAAATCAATACAAGGGTGAACTGAATAAATAGGCATTGAGAGTTGTACTTGTGTCTAGTAAGGGGAAGAGTTGCACTCATACATGATGGAATTGTATACTTAAATGCACTTTGTTGAATTCATTTTGTGAGTGCATGTATATATGTTTTTGGAATGGAAATAATTATACTAATGGCTGAAATGTTGCTAACTCATGAAGTTGAGAACATTTTAGGAACTGTTAAACATTGCAATAGGAAAGTTGCAAGCAAGGTAATCACAAGAATAGAGACTACAAAAAATTTTATGTTCAGAAAATTGAAATAATAAACTCACCGTTATTAATTATGAACATGCATATGCATAGAATGATAAGTCATTCTATTTGGTTAATGTGTTTGGTAATGGTGATTGAATTGCTAGGCACAGGAAATTCTAAGTTCGCTTCATATGGTTTTGTACATATTGCACTTGAATTATGATGTACAAGAAATACTGATAATTGTTTGCAGTATGCAAGATGAAGCATTGCAGGAAAATAATATGCAGTTTAGTTCTTGTGGAAAATCACAAGGAAGGTTGCAATCCTAATTTGGCAACAACCAAGATGATTTATGAAACAAAATTTCATGTTTTGGGGATAAAAGTTGAATTACCTTTCGAGAGAATTGGAGTTCCTAAATGAATTCTTTTATGTTTTCTCATGATAACTGCATGTGGGTGATGCAGATGAGATGATGTGGATTAAAGTTGGAATGTTGAATACAAAGAGTGGATCGGGGAAGCTACCGATTTGAAATCTCTGAGGGAAGTTGGAACTCCATGAGCCATGGTGCTCTGAGACTTTCTGAGCTGGCCTATTGCTGAAGCCCAAGAAAAGGGAGGTGTAACAGTCGATGGACTGTGCGACAGTGAAGGTGTACACTCCTGGGGTGGGATATGCATGTGGGGAATGAGAGACCGTTGGTTGGAGTGCTTTCAAGGTTTGGTACCTTGGCCTAGACCATGTGGATATGGATTGTGGACTGCAGCTATCTTGGGAAGCCATTGTCCCGATGGAGTCATCACCCTACTCAGTGGTGGATGGTATTCTAAAATCAAAAGATAAGTACAATTATGTATTTATTGTATGTTTTGTATATTGTATACAGGTTATAATGTTATTACAATTACCTGTATATACATATATATACATTGCATATATGATTGCATTACCTACATCCATGACTATACATAATGTGTTTCATATTTCATTGCTTAATAAATATACACCTAATGATAATCATGTAATCGATTGGAATATGATTCAGGTGGAGAAAGAAGGTGTCTTTCAAGTGCATTAGGTGCGCATATTGGACCGGAAAAGAAAGCAGCTCCATAATCGATCCATATGGATTGTAAAGGTCCAGTGGACCTCGTACGTTCTTGAGCATGCGACATGGGAGAATGAGGATGTTGTGCAGGTAGAATACCAACATCATTTTGAAGATTTTGAAAATCTTGATGATGTTGTGTAAAGAGTTGCACTGAGGATAGTGCAAAAATAAGGGGAGGGGATTGCAATATCCCCCGGTAGTGCCCCAGTTTTATTATGAATTGTAATCATGTTTATAGGTTGGTGAGCCAAGTGTATATAAGATGGTGGCATTATGTGTTTATTAGGCCAGACAACCTAAGTGTTAAAGGCCAGGAGCCTAATTTTGTATATGTAATTATGCAGATAATTAATAAAATATAAACATTGATGTGTGTAGATCGACCACAAAGAAAGACTGATGGAGGACTAAGATTCCATAAGGTTGGGTAAGGGAGGAGGCTAAGTGTGTGGGCATAGGGTCTAATCTAGGGGGATTACCTCTAAAGGGGATAATAATTTATTATTATTTCTTGAAGGCTAAGGTGAAGATGTTGAGTGTTGTCTTAAGTTCCTCTAAAAGGAATGTGTGCAAAAGGAAACGCATGCAGCTCCAGGAAGACAACAGTCGACCTGGGTGCATACAGTTAAAAATGATGATTCATCTGTGTTTGTGGTCATTCTTCCTGTTATCACTCCAAGAAACTCCTTAGGGTTGTAGGCTAAGGATGCTTGGTAACTTAAGAAATCATGAATAATGAAAGTGTGTGGATCAATGGGATAACTGAGGATGGCTAATGAGAAGAACAACTTATCATGCATTCGAA
>SNQJ01S0001234.1:172911-195172 GCA_010110895.2 Picea sitchensis
AAGCGCCACTTTCAACAGCTAACGGGTAAAAAATTCTGCCTTGCGTGCTGTTGAAAGCGGACAGATTTTCAAATTTGAATTTCTCGGTCATAAAAAATCCATTTTTCACATGTGAATAGTCGATCGACATCTAGAGAATCTCATATTTCCAATGGTGTTGTCAGATCTTAATTTGGAGCTCAGGAAGGGATCGAAAAGTTTCCTGCAAGTTTAAGTGTCATTTTTTCATTCGCAATTCAAAAACTCTAAACGAACCTTTGTGAACAGTGTCTGATATGGAAACAAGGATTTGATTTGATGTTGCCAACCCGGGAGTACAGTCTCTGTTAGCTGTTGATAATCTTGACTTTCCTCAGCGCGCCATCCGAGAACTGATTTTAAGAACCTTTTAAGATTCGACACTTTCAACAGCGCGCCGACTGATGAAACGATCTCCTTAGCTGTCGAAAGTGGGCACTTTCCACAGCGCACAATGAACCAAAATGACGGTGCTATTTTGGGAGTTAACACTTCCAACCTCTGTGGGAGTTCACTGGTCATTCGACCATCCGAATTCTGAACCTGTTTTGCCTCTACAATTGACCTCTGCATTGTTTCCTAGTCACAAACCTAGTGAGAACCCGTGGGAAAACCGATGAACTGAGACATGCCTTCTGTGAAGCCTGAGCATCCCGTATATGTGTGTTTCGTGTGTGTGTGTGTCATAACGGTTGGATTTTATGTCCACGAAGTTCCTCGACTGAGGGTGGCTTGTTGTTTTCATTTGTTTCTTACTGAGCCATGTTGTGTCTTAGTGTGGACGATTTTTGTTTTTGGATGTCCATACCCAATTTATGGTTGGTATTGTCATCCCTGTGTGAATGAGTGTTGAACCGTTGTTTTTCTCGTCACCTGGATGGAGCTAAGTCGAGGAGTGTGTTGAAGAAGCATGTTGTAGGGCCTGTGGTAGAAGAGGCAGGTTTTTAGGCCTGTGAGCCTCTCTCTCCAGGTTAGAGAGTCTGTTGGGAAGTGGTTTTATATCATAGAGAGTCCAACACTAGCTACAGAGCTCTCAAAATTCCTTATCTGGCCTATTGTCGAGACCTAGAGAGGGAGGTGAATCACCAATGGACTGTTCTTGTGAAGGTATAACAGGCATGTGGGGAATGAGAGTCTGTGAGCAGTGGGTGTAAGAAGGCTCGTGGAGAGAATCCTTTCGGTTTCTTTGTGCAGTTTCTTATGACCTCAGCCTAGTATAGGATTCCCTTGCCCTGGGTGGAGCTTAGTCCCAGCTCGGGGGTGACCCACTACTGAGCATGATGAACAACGTGGTCTATGGCTGGGAGGTTCATGGAAGGTCTGGACGCAGTTGGTGGTGTTATTCCAGTTGAAAGATAAGTATAATTTATTTGCTTAACTTTATGTTATGCATAATGCTAGAATGTTATCATGTGTTCTATTGCATGTATGAATTATTGTTAATTCTAATTAAATCTGAATGGTAACAATAACTCTATGTTAAAATGTGTTAATTTGATTTAATGCATATTATATTTATATGTCAATATTCCGCAGTAGTGGCATTGTCTGTCTCTCTGGAGGGTCAGGATGCTATAATTTGGTATCATAGCTAAGTCAGCGCTAAGTAGTGGCATTGCCCAGGATTTTGGATGGTTGAGGATGTTACAAGTCAGTAGGTTCATTATATTCCCATGTTGTGCTTTGCATACCAGGTTTGAAGAAAAAATTGTTTTCAGTCTCAGTTATGGAGGACATGAGTTTTTATATCACTTTTCATAAAGGGAATGTACTCATACATATAGAGAAATCTATTCTGGACAACATAATGGTCATTGGTTTTAGAGAGGGAACCTTATATAGGTTGCAAGGTAAGTTTTTTTAGGATTTGGTACACAACAATGAAAACCTATGTGATTTGTGGCACAGGAGGTTGGGACACCTACACTATAGGGAATTTTCGATTATGAGGGAGATTGTTACAAGTCTTATAGAGTTAAATATTGAGTAGAAGGGAATGTGTAGAGGGTGTGCACTTGGAAATAATTACAAGGCTACTTTTCTAGGAAGCAAGAGTAGGTACAAGGGGATATTGGATCTTATCCATTCATATGTGAGTGAGTCAATGTTAGTAGAATAATTATAGGTATCATCATACTATGTGATGTTTATTGATTATATTTCTAGGAAAACCTAGATATTCTTTATGAAGACCAAGGATGAGGTCTTTAGTCGGTTAAGAGAGTTGGGGGCTCAAATAGAGAACCAACAAGGATGAATATTAAGTTATTGAGTTCAAATAATGGGGGAGAGTACACCTCCAATGATTTCAAGGATTTATTCAAGGAGGTAGGGATCAATAGGGAGTTGAAAATCTCATGAAACCCTCAAAATAATGGGGTTGCATAGAGAAAGAATCGGTCCATAATAGGTTCTTCCAAGGCTATGATACATGATCATGAGTTCCCCATGCTTTTTTGGGAAGAGGCATGTAATAAGATGGTGTATGTGTAGAACATGAGTTGGAGTTACTTCACACACGCCTAGGATTTCTTTTTCCTATGTTTATTAGTCATTATTCGGTCTCCTATATTTTAGGAAGAATATTCCTCTAAGGAGAATATTCTCTTCAGTTTTCACTTCAGTTTGATTAGTTGAGTGGAGTCTAGATGCTACATTGGGATTATCACCATGCAATATTGAGATCATCACCAACTAATGTGCATTTTCCTTGGGATCATCACCTGTATATCAAATTACCCATGATTCCATTATCTCCTCCTCACTTCACTTTGTTTCATTCAATTAACTGAAGACTGATAGACTAGTTAACTCATCTAGGTGGAAGTTCACTCCTGTAACTTCTCGAGAGACTAGACTAGGTGGCAGTTTACTCCCGTAACTACTGGTGTGTGTCCATATCACTCTATAACACCAGTATGGTGCATTGGATTCTCCTCCATTGTGCATTGATTGATTTATATAGAGTATATATTGTGTAAATTATGATTCATTCATTTGGTTAATGAGAATTATTCCATTCTTTCTCTCTTGCTTCTCTTTTCTTCTATTTTCTATGCCACCATGTATGTTAATTCCCAGCTAGATCTATTCTTTGTAGGTTCAACACATTTACATGGTATCAAATTCGATGGACTTCTAGGGAAAATATACACCAAATTATTTTTGCAGGTACCAAAGATTGAACACAACGGAAAAATGGAATTTTCAAAAGAATTCATTCTTACACCTTACAATTACTTTGCATGAAAGGAGGAGATGATAATGCATATTCGAAGTAGAGGATTGTATAGGTTAACCATGAACACATAGATAGAACCAACATCATCCATATAAAAATACAAGTATCTAAATCGAATGGATGAAACATTCATAACAATATGCAATCTCATTTATCCTGAACTTCTGTTTCACATATCCTCTTCTAAAACCCCCAATGAATCGTGGACCACCATGGAAGGGATTTTTTTCAAATAGGATGAGATGAGGGGACACATGCTCAAGGTGGAATTGCTCACATTGGATCCAATTTTTTTTTACAATCTCCAAGAATTCTTTACCAAATATAAGGATTTGCTATCACAACTCAAGACTTGTGGGGTTGATAAATCTAAGGCCCAAAGGCACATGCACTTAATATGAAATATTGTGGCGGTAATAAATATTAGAAATATAAATATAAATAAAAAAGGAAAGAACATGAAAATCCGAAGAAGGAAGGGTACTCAAAACCCTTCAACGATGCCTCCAGATCCAAAGGTGGAAAGGGAAGAAAATGAGAGAAATGCTCTTACTACCATAAAGGATTCCATCCAAAATCCACATGTATGCAGAAATAGATATATTTAATGACATAAATACTTCATAAAACCAAACTTGGAGATCGCATCCCCAAGGGTGCCAAGAAGAAGAATCCAAAAGATCAGAATCCCAAGAAAGGAAATTCTAGTCATGCTTTTATTGCCATCAACTCTTCTCTCGATGCTTGGATCATAGATTTAGGAGCATCACACCACATGGATTCCAAAAAAGAGGTCTATTATTCATTATATGCATGCAAAGGTCCTCCTATTCTTATGGGGGACAACTCTCCATTCGAGGTCACCTGCAAAGGAAGGATTGAACTCACAAATGGAAGCTTTGAGAATGTCTTGCATGTTCCCAAACTTTCTATCAATCTTCTCTCAATGTATCATATGAATAACTCGGACACCAGAAATATATTCATATTCACACCTGATGCACTGGATATCTATGACATGCAAACCAATTCCAAGGTTTCTAGTAGTGAGGTTAATCATCAATCTAGACTCTACACATTTTCTAAATTTATTGAACCAGATTTTGCACTACTAATTACCCATGCTGATGAAAGAAGTAGGAGATGGCACAAAAGGTTCAAGCATTTAAATTTCAGATATATGCAACAAATTAGAAAACAAGGAATGGTTGATGGTCTACCCGACATCTACTTCTCCAAAGGAATTTGTGAGGGATGTGTTCTTGGAAAACACCCTCAAGAAAAATTAGACAAAGGAAAGACTCAGAGATCTTCCTCTCCTTTAGATATGATCCATAGTGACCTCATGGGCCCTTTTCCACATCCATCAATCAACAAAGAAAGGTGCAAGATCATTTTTTTTGATGATTTCTCACACTTCACATGGATTTTCTTTCTTAGGCAAAAATCAGAGGTCTTTCAACACCTCAAATATTTCAAAGCCCTTGTTGAGACACAGTCATGAAAGAAAATCACAATATTTTGAATTGATAACATGGGAGAGTATGTAAACCATGAGATCCATAATATTTGTCATGAGGCAGGGATTTTGTTGCAGCACACAGGTCCCTATACTCCATAACAAAACATAGTTGTTGAGCGAAAAAATAGATCTCTAAAAGAGATGGCATCTTGCATGCTACATGCAAAGTCACTTCCAAAAATATTATGGTCCAAAACACTTAATTGTGCAACCTACATCCAAAAATAATTTCCCCATAGATATGTCAAGGATAATACCCTCTACGAGGCTTGGAGTGACCTCAAACTAAAAATGACCCACTTTCATATTTTTGGTTCACGTGCATGGGCACATATTCCATATGAAAAGAGTAAGGCACTTGATCCACAGAGCATAGAGTGTATCTTTGGTGGATACCCCGATAGTGTGAAGGGATACAGATTTATTGATCTTTCCTTGGAATGAATCATGATTGAGCGAAGTGTCTGATTTGAGGAAAGTGTCTCAGATGTAACTCAGTATCTGAATGAAGACACTTTTGTTCTTGCACCTGTCAGATATGATGAACATGCACATGCCAACTCTTATTTATATGAGAGTTCTGATTTAGAGGATTCAAATGATCTAGATATAGAGTCAGTACAATAATATGTAGAGTCAGTGCATGCAGATGCAGATGTAGAGCTAGAGTTGAGGCCTAAGTGGGCTCAGACTACTCTTCAGGATGGAGGGGATCTTGATGGGGATCCAGTTGATACTAGGAGGACTCAATTTGATTTTGAGGAACCTCATCTTGCACTCACTACCACTGAACCATTTCCACCCGGGAATATTTTCTTGGTTTAGTCTTTAGATCCAGAGTATTATGGCGAGGATGTTGGAAATCCCTTTTGGGAATCCGTCATGTAGGAGGAGTACAATTCCCTCCTCAAGAACAATACTTGGGATTTGGTTACCCTTCCTTTAGGAAGGAAACCTGTCAGGCACAGATGGGTCTACAGGACCAAGAGTATAGCGGATGGACAGATTAGCATATACAAATCTAGGCTAGTTTCCAAAGGATTTCAGCAGGTGCATGGCATTGACTATGATGATACCTTCACTCTAGTAGCGAATATGGATTCCATATGTTTGACACTTTCCATTACGACAACCAAGGGATGGGAAGTCGATCATATGGACGTGAAGAATGCATTTATTCATGGTGATATCTATGAGGATATATATATGGAGCATCCCCAGGGATTTATGCAGGATTCATCTTTGGTCTGTGGACTGAAGAAGTCTCTTTATGGCCTCAAGTAGGTTCCGAGTGCATGGTATGCCAATATGGACTCCTACCTACTTTCACAGAACTTTGTACATTGTAAGTCAGACTTTAATGTTTACATGATCAGGATGGTTGACTCACTTCTACTCCTAGTTCTGTATGTTGATGATTTGTTGATCACTGGTTGCTCGAATTCAATGATTTTTGTAGTCAAGATCATTCTTCATGATAGGTTCTTGATGATGGACATGCGTCTGATACACTTCGTTCTTGGACTTGAGATCAATTAGGATGCATCAGGAATCAAACTGTCTTAGGCCAAGTATACACAATATCTCCTTGAGAGATTTCACATGAGAGACTGCAAGTCTTCTCTAACTCCTTTCCTATTAAGATTCAAACTTGAGGATGGAGGGGACACTCCACTGGTTGACAACACACTGTACAAATATCTAGTGGGGAGTTTTTTTTATCTCACACACCCTAGACTAGACCTCTCATATGCAGTTGGTGCAGTCTCAAGGTTCATGCAGGAGCCGAATGAGCTACATTAGAAGGTTACAAAGCATATCATTCGATACGTATAAGGAACCATCACCTTTGGGATCCAATATTCAGTAGAATCTACATCGGACCTCATCAAGTTCACTGATTCTGACTGGGATGGATTTAAAATTGACCACAAGACCACATTTGTTTACTCACTCAATCTTGGTTTTGGGCCTATCTGTTGGTTGAGAAAGAAGCAGTATGTTATTGATCTATCTTTAACCGAGGTAGAGTACATAGGAGTAGTTAACATAACCATCAGGATATGTTGCTACAACATTTTCTCATTGAGTTGGGAATTTAGTTTCATCGTTCAATCGTCATCTGGTGTGACAACAAGAGCACTCTGAAGTTCTGCAAATATCTAGTTTAGAGGCAACGAATGAAGCACATTGAGATCCACATGCACTAATTATGGGACTTAGTACACAAGGGTATTATTGACCTACAATTATGTCCTTCACTAGAACAAACTGCAGACATCTTCACCAATATCTCCACTCAACAAAAGTTCCATTCTCCGCGCAGTCATCTTGGAGTGAAGGACACAGTTTCCTAGCAACTGTTAGTTCTTCTTTTTACATACATTGTACCTTGAGGGGGGTGTTTTCCCATGAGGTTTTCCCTATTTCCTCACTTTATTTCAGTGTATCTTTTGTATTTTGGTACGTACCATGGCCTCATTGTGGGGACCCATTCTTTGTTTTCACCATAGTGATGTTTAGGGGGTGTGTTGGAGTTACTTCACACACACCTAAGATTTATTTTTCCTAAGGTTTTTCCTATGTTTATTAGTCATTATTCAGTATCCTATATTTTAGGAAGAATATTCCTCTAAGGAGAATATTCTCTTTAGTTTTCACTTTAGTTTGATCAATTGAGTGGAGTCTAGATGCTACATTGGGATTATCACCATGCATCATTGGGATCATCACCATCTAATGCACATTGTCCTTGGGATCATCACCAAACTAGTGCATTACCCATGATTCCCTGATATCCTCCTTACTTCTCTCTCTTTCATTCATTTAACTTAAGACTGATAGACTAGTTAACTTAGCTAGGTGGCAGTTCACTCATGTAACTGCCCGAGAGACTAGACTAGGTGGAAGTTTACTCTCGTAACTATTGGTGTTTGTTCATATCACTCTAGACCACCACTATGGTGCATTGGCTTCTCCTCCAGTGTGCATTGGTTGAGTTATACATAGTATATCATGTGTAAATTATCATTCATTCATTTGGTTAATGAGAATTTTTACATTCTTTCTCTCCTACTTATACTTTCTTCATTTTTTTTCCGCAACTATGTCTGTTAATTCCCAACTAGCTCTATTATGTGCAGGTTCAACAAATTTACACAGGAATGTTCATAGGATATTGGGGTACACGAATCTGGAGGAGGAATTCTCAGGGGTGAAGCCAGAGATAACACATTTGAAGATTTCTTTTGTCCAGTTTACATCCATGTGTCAGTGGAGAAGAGGATAAAGTTGGAGTCTTTAGGATAGAATGATATATTTGTGGGTTACAATGAGACCTCAAAGGTTTACAAGATCTTCATTCCAGTGTAGAGGAAGACAAGTTTAGAAAACATGTGAATTTTGAGGAAAAATTAACATCTAGGAGTACTCAAGAGTCATCAACAGTGACAGAGGACAAGGAGCATCAAGATTCGAAGGATGAAAAACAATCAACAGTTTAGGCTTTAGATGGAGAGGAGGAGTTATCCCATTCCAGTCCTATCAGGAGACCCAGGTGGCTAGTACAGACAATGAGGGATGTTGGTGAGGATATTAGGAGTGTGATCATAGAGCACAGACCTATGAATAAGTTTCTGAACTATATGTCACTTATGAATGATATCATTGATGTTGAACCTTCCTATTTTGAGGAAGTAGCAAATAAATAGGTATGGAAGGATTCCATGGTAAAGGAGTACACCTCTATTATGAGGAATGATGTTTGGGACATAGTGCTAAGAGAGAAGGGGAAGTCTGTTGTGAGTTCCAAGTGGCTCTAGAAGATCAATCATGCTGCAGATGGTAGCTTAGAGAAGTTCAAGGTGATTTTTTTGGTGAGAGGGTTCTCCCAGAAAGAGGGAGTGGACTATGAGGAGACATTTTCTCCATTCTCCAGGTATGATTCTATTCAAGATGTTATTTCTAGTGCTTCAGTTATGAAGTGGAGGATACGCCAAATAGATGTGAAAACAACGTTCCTCAATGGGATAATTGAGGAGGAAGTATAAATAGAGCAACCTCATGGATTTGAGGTACATGGGATTGATTCTCATGTGTGTAGGCTTAAGAAATCATTGTACAAACTCAAAAAGGCACCCAAGGCATGTTATTCTAGGATCAATGGACACTTGTAGAGTATGGGATTTACCAAGAGTGAGGCAGATCCTAACTTGTGCTTCATACTTGTTGGAGAGGATCCTCTCATCTTGGTTTTGTACATTGATGATTTATTTCTCACAAGTGTAGAGGATCTTATTGCAGGGTGCAAAGCATGTTTCACTAGTGAGTATGAGATGAAGGACATTGGATTGATGAATTATTTCTTGGGGTTAGAGGTATGACATGTATCAAGAGAGATATTCCTTGGACAAGAGAAATATACAGTAGAGATGTTGAGGAGATTCAGGATGGACGAATATAAACCAATGGCTACACCTATTATTACCAATCTAAAGAATACTGAATATTCAGATTTAGAGTTGACAGATCCTAGGATATACATGCAGCTGGTAGGGTACTTGATGTATTTGGTCAAAAGCAGACCAAATTGTTTTTTTGAAGTGAACACCTTGAGTCAGTTCATGGTAGAGCCAAAGAAGGTGCATTGGATGACAACAACGCATGTGCGCAGGTACTTGAGAGGTACAATGGTGTATGGATTAAGATATCTTGGAGGAGATGGAGTAGAGTTGTAGGGATATACAAACCCAGATTGGGTAGGTAGTGAAATAGACAAAAAGATGACCTCGGGGTGCTACTTCAGCTTGGGATCAACAATGATTACTTTTTTTCAGTAGGAAGAAGAATTTTTTAGCACTCAGTTCATAAGAGATAGAGTATATGGAAGCGATTATGGATAGTTGTGAAGTCATTTGGCTTCACTAATCACTTATAGGTTTATTTGGTCAGGTTTTGGAGCCTATAGGGATATACTACAATAATAATATTTGTATCAAACACTCTGAGAATCCAATATTCCATGATAGGTACAAACATATTGATATCATATATCACTTCATTTAGGATAGGATCCAGAAAGGAGCGGTGAATCTTCAATATATTTCCATAGATGAGTAGTTTGTAAATACTTTGACCATTCCCTTGGAGAAAGGGAAGTTTGTATTCTTCAAAGATAGATTTGGAGTGGTGCATAATACCTTCCTCACTAAGAGGGATTGTTTTGATAGTGGTAGCATCATACAGGTATTTCCACACAGGTCTATATGTCTAGACATGTGGAAATTGTCCAACGCCTTCTACTCTTGAATTTAATTTAATTTTATTAATTAATTATGTAATTAGTTAATTGAGTTATTTGAGGAAAGTACTAAAAGTACTTAACATGTAATCTTAGCATCCAGTCTTTGCATGCAATCTAAATCTCAAGTGAGATTAGAAATAGATTGTAACTCACAATTATAAAATAAAGGCTAGGGTGAAGGAGAAAGACACTTGATATGAGTTGTGTTGAGAGAGTCAACACATAGAGTATTGGATCACAAAGGAACATGGTTCAAGATCTTGGATAGGTGAAGAAGGAATTTCATCTAGAGATCATACATGTCAAGGAGAAGAGAGAACAAAGGCATACACAAGTGGGTTTCAGTCTAAGGAAGCAACATGAGAGTGTTGGATCATACGAATCTTTCCATACACATCCACGAGTCACAGTGGATATATTCGTGGATATCTGTGGGTCACAGAATGGAAAGTTGTGGATACCTCAAAAAGAGTTCCAGAAGTGGTATTCTAATAGTTCAAAATTTTCCAGGTTAGTCTACAGTTGTATTTCTCTCAGTGGGCCATTATCCTTGTTACAAGAGCCTTGATTTTAGCATGATAAAATCATTATCAACACTAGTTTTCCCTCTGGTGTTTTTCCAGGGGTATCTACCGAAAAATATTGGTGTTCAAGTGTGCTTGATTTGGTTTCCTATTTTATTCTTCTTCTACCTGATATTGAGTTGAGTATTTCAATAGTGTATTATTGTTTTGTGAGATGCTAATCTGAGTACAGTAAGGAAATCACTAGATAACAAAGTGCCTAGGTGTTGTAGTAAGAATTTCAACACTAATCTACATTCTATACATGTTTGGTGGTAGTACTCCACCTTCATGGGTTTCCTTGGTTTAATACATTGTTTCATGTTGTCACCCATGTTCTTCCCTCTTTAGGATTAGGAATCCATATAGTTTACATCTTAGATAAATCCTCTTACTTTCCTCTTGTCCTATTGTGATCATGTTTCCCCAAACTCCTGAGTGGTTTGTATTCATTTGATTTATCAATTTTTTCTTCATCGTATATAATTGTCCTTTTGTTTCATCCCATAATTGAAGAACCTATTCATTTTACACCTCCATTCATTACCCCATCAATGGAGACCCATCCTAGGAAACAAAAAACCAATTTCTATCATATGTAACCATTCTTTCCACACATGCAAGTCATAATTTCATGGTCACATTTTGGGAATCCATGTCCTTGATCAGAACATGTCCAAATTATTTTAGTATTTATAAGAGAAACATAGATTCTTTTATTCTTAACAAGAGAAAAACAAAAAAAACATTAATAAAAAATTCAAGAACCCAAAATGAGGGAATTATCAATTCTTGGATTTTAAATATTCAACATTGTTTCTTTTTATGGAAGTAGTATTTGTCACCCCAAAATGGAGGATCCTCATTGAATTACATTTTTCATATATCATTGCCAATTAAATCCCATCACAATGCCTTGCAGTCTTCCTTTGTATTGGAATTATTTTCATTGATGTCAAAAGATTAATGTTGTCATCAATGTCATATTTCAGCATTACAATACACATAAAATTTCCAAGTTTGATTTATATATATATTCTTACAAGTATATTAGAAACAGGGTGCAGGAAAAATTAAAAACTGAAATGGTGATTTCAAACCCATGGGTTTGGGGTATTTTCTCATGGAGTTGGGAATTAATTATTAAATTAATGGAAATGTTCCTTCATGAAGATTTATGAAAAAGTATAAAAAGAGAAAATATTGAGAGAAAGTGTGTGTGTGAAAAATGGATTAGAAAAGATTGAATATCATTCCAAAAGGGAAGAGTTGCGAAATCAGTTTCGGGTCATCTTGGAATTTTCACGATAATTTTTTTTATAGGATGTTTCAGAACTTGAAATTTTGAAGAGATGGAGGCGATATTGTAATGTACATGTGATAAAAATTTCATATGTTGGTTCACTATAATTTCATAGATATGACTTGTGGAGGTTAGGGTTACTGAATGCTCCTGAAATCAATTTCAAATAGGTTGGCTTGAAAATTTCATTATAAATTATTTTATGGGATGTTTCAAAACTTGAAAGTTTGAATATACGGATAAGAAATATTGGTGTACACATGGTAAAAATTTGAGATGCTTGTTCACTATAATTTCATAGATATGCCATGTGGAAGTTAGGGTTCCTGAATGCTATTGAAACCAGTTTCAAACATGTCATCTTGACACTTTCACTATAACTTATTTTCTAGGACCTTACAGAACTTGAATTTTGAATACATGATATCTTGGTGGTAAAAATTCCATATTCGGGTTCGCTATATGTTTGGGGATATGCCCTATGGAAGTTAGGGTTCTTGAATGATCCTAAAATCGGTTTAAAACATGTTAGTTTGGAATTTTCACTATAACATATTTTCTAGGACACTTCAAATTGTTAAATATTTACATAATAGACGATACATACATAATTACCTCAAGTAAAAAATCCATATGTTGTTTCATTGTACTTTCTAGATATTCTTTGTTGAAGTTAGGGTTTTTGAATGGTTCTGAGATCAGTTTCAAACAAGTCAGTTTGGAATTTTCACTATAACTTCTTTTCTGGGACTCTTTAGACTATCAATTGTTTACAAAATGGAGGAGAAATATAGAAGTACCTTAGGTAAAAATTGTAGATGTTGGTTTTTTGTACTTTATGTGATATGCTCTATGGACGTTAGGGTTTTTGAATGGTCTTGAGATCAATTTCAAACATGTGAGATTTTCATTTTTACTATACCTTATTTTCTAAGATTCTTGAGACTGTCAAAAATTGAGATAATGGAGGAGAGATATAGAAGTACCCAAGGTAAAACTTTCAGCATCATATTTGTAAAAATGGATACATGGCATGCTATAAAGTTTTTTTCTTGGGAAGAGGCCCAACATAACAAGATTTGGAAAGGTTACCATTTGGAAATTTAAATTTTGGTCAAACCTCATAAATACATAATTAGTGGGCAGAACTAGTGAAGGTAGAAGTAGTGAGTAGACCTGGTGAAGCTAGAAGCCACAAGTATACCTGGTGAAGGAAATAGTAGCAAGAAGAGTCAGTGAAGGTTAGTGAAACTCACAAAAAAATATTGTTGTCTCTTTCTAAGTTGGTTCTTAGCGGGGGGATTGGTGTCTATGAATATTTATAAGTGTAGGTTAGTTCCTACCAGGATTTCTACTAATGGGGTATAGTGTCTCCAGTAGCTTGGTTCCTACAAATATTTATAATAGTAGGTTTGTGCTTACAAATAATTATAAAGAGAAGTTATGTGGTTCTCTTTTGAAAGGGTTTCCATGTAAATAGTTTGTTCCATGTTATGTAGCTAATAGATCTCATATGTTATTGTTTTCATATGGTTGATGAATGTTTGGAAAATAAAAAAAATTCTTATACCGATTCACTCCCCCCTCTCAATATAAGTTTCTGATAAACAACTGGTATTAGAGCATGTTCCTTTGGAAATAATCTAAGCACTCAATGGTAAATCTTAGGGGCACACATGTAAATGGAAACTAATACTTTGGAAAATGAATACAAAGGGAAATAAATGATGGATTCAGAAGAGGAACAAAATGACAAAATAGATGCAGAAGTAGATATTAAACAAGAACTCATTTGTGCATTAAGATAAATAAAGAAGGTTAAGAAAAATAATTTGAAACAAAAGGAGCATCTGCAGAAATATAAAGAGGAGGATCATGATTCAAAAGAAAAAATGTCACAAATCCTTGAATAAATAGATAACACTATTAATATCCTAAAGATTCAACTAGAAGAGGAAAAAATATGGAAGAAGTGGTGAGAATCCAACTGAAGGAAAAGGAAGAAAATTGTGAGAAGCTAGATGATGAAATTGTTTCCTTAAGAAAGGAATTGGAGAATTCAACTGCTCAGTTGAATATAAACTTGAAGTTTGAAAACAACACTGAAATATTAGATTATATCTTCAAATTCCAAATATCACCACTCATTAAAACTATTCTTGGATATGATAAGGTTCAAATGACCACCAAAGAATATTCAAAAACTACAGATCCACCGATGAAAGTAAATGGAGGAAAATTTAAAAGCTATGTTGATCTACTCAAAATCTCCATCAGTGATGAAGAAAACCTGAAGAGAGAAAATGATGTTCTGCATAAAAATGACATTCCTCCCAAAGACAATAAGGAAAAATTCAAAATATATTTCCCACCAAGATGGCCTCACACAACTCGGTACCAAAACTCTTTCCTTGGTTATTGTTTTTCTTTCAATCACTTTAGTCAGAAAGAAATAGATTGTATAGCATATACAAGAAATGATCATGTGTGGAACAAAAACATAACTACTTATGAGTTTTCAAATAGTGTTTTATGAAACAAGTATTCCAATAGAGGACGGACACATTTAAAAAAAAATCACACAACCATATCAAAGCTCAACACACCGATGTTTTTACGTGGTAAAACCCATATAGGGAAACATCAACAATCCCATCCAACGTGGCCACTTGGAGAAATTTATTAATACAACATAAAATATTATAGAGAGATTTACAAGAGACTTTATCACAATCGATCATTGAAAAATGACCCTCCATTATATTTAAATAGAGATCATGGACTGATCGAGTGTTAAACCATGGGTCAATGTATCCATTAATATTAAGGAGAATATGAGCCATCATATCACTCTATGTCAGGAACATATTGTGATTGTCAGATTACCTAACTAAAAATTCATACTAAAGAAACACACTTTTACCTAACAAAACATTATACCAAGTTGATATTAACTAACTCCTAAGTGTCTAAATATCCTAACATCCTCCCTTAAGAACTACTTGGGATGAAATTGAAGGATTTTCGAAGCAACACAATAGGAGAAGGAAGGCATAATTAGATTATATCCCCCCTTAATGAGAAATTCCTAAATTCCTAACATAATTTGAAGTTTGGAGAACTTCTTTTTTGTAAGAGACTTTGTGAAAATGCCTGCAACTTGATCTTCTGTAGGGAAAATGAGGACTTCAATAACTCTATCATGAATGATATTTCTTATGAAGTGCATGTGTATCTTGATGTTTGTTTTGTGCTAATGTTGAACTAGATCTTTGGTGAGGTTGATGGAACTCCAATTGCCACACCAAAGGGTGGTCATATGCTACTATTGGAAGCCAAAAATTGAAATGATATATGGAATCCATAAGGCTTATTGACTTGCATTAATTGCTACTTGGTACTATGATTTTTTTGAATAAAGAAAAAAATCATGTTGTTTCTTATAGGCCTAAGTGACAGGTCCTAAACAAAGGATGAAAAAATAACATGTTGTAGGCTTTCAATCATTAGGGTTGTTGGCCTAATATGAATTAATGGAACCAACCAATAAATGAGTCCCCCCTAAGTTGTAATGTATCCCAAACTGAATTGTACCCAAGAGACACCGAAGTATCCTTTTAGTTACTTTCCAATGGATTTTATAGGGCATTTTCATATACTAGGAAACAATATCAATGGAAAATGAAATATTAGGATGGGTATGAGTCAAATATAAGAGGATACCAACTAACTAATAGTACAAAGTGGCATCAACTTTCAAAGAAGTACAAGTGGAAACAAGTTTTACTTGAGACTGGAAGGGAGAAGGGGTTGGTTTAGAATCATCCATGTAAAAGCAACAAAGAAGGTCACAAGCATACCTAGACTAAGAAAGAAAAAATCCTTGGTTTGCAAAATGTGGAGGCAAAGGAAATAATGAAAATGTCCTAAGTTAGTCATTTCAAATTTCTTCTTAAGGATGGTTTTCACATGGTTTACAAGTTTAGGGTCACTACTAATGAGGATAAGGTCATCAACATAAAGAGAAAGTATTATGATATTGCTTCCTACTTTCTTGGTATAGACATCAGGGTCAAAATGACATCTAGAAAAACCAGTATCAAGAACAAAGTTGTCAATTTTGGCATACCAAGCTCAAAGACATTTGTTAAGACCATAAAGGGATTTTTTAAGGTGGAAAAAAAGGATTGATTCATTCTAGACATATCCAGGAGTTTGTTCCATGCATATTTATTTTTGCAAATCCCCATGCAAGAAGGAGGATTTGACATCCATCCGATGGACCTCCCATTTATGTGAGGTTGCATCAGTTTGGATGGAATTCATTTTTGTAAAAGAGGAAAAGGTTTCATTATAGTCAATGCTTTCAAATTTAGAGAACCCTTTTGCAACTAATCAAGCCTTGCATCTTACAACACTTCCATATGATGCATACCTAGTTTTGTACACCCATTTAGATGTGATAAGTTTTATTCCTTTCAAAAGAGGTACAATATCCCAAGAATATTCACCATTAAAGAGATATACTCTTTATTCATTATTGTGTCCCAATATGGATGACCTGAAGCTTCTGCGAATGTTTCTGGATAATGATTCCTTGAAACTTAAGCTAAAAGAGAAGAGGCTCAATGGAACTATGAACATGTTCAATGTTGGTATGAAGGATAATTGGAAATGTCACCAGCTGCTTCTTGAGTTGAATAGACTAATCTGGGAAGTTGTGGTGCCGGTGTAGGGTAATGTTCAATGGAATCATCTAGAGGAAGGTGAGCAAGTGGAGGTGGTTTTTCATCCTCAATGTCATCATCTATATAAGAAGAAACCAAAATAGGAATAGAAGTTGAAAAAAATGACGAAGAAGGAACAAACATTGAATTAGGCTCGTAGGCCAAGAGATTTTCATCAAATTTAAAATCTCTTCTAATAATGATTTCATTAAAATGAGGTTGAAAAATTATATAGCCTTTGACATCTTTAGAATATCCAACAAAAATGAACTTATCACTTTTAGGATGTAAATATTTCCTTTTCCAATCAGGAATGTAAGCCCATTCTACACTACCAAATACATGGAAGTGGCTTACATACGGCTTAATTTTATTCCATGCTTCTTCCAGTGTTATATTTTTTAGATCCTTTTTGGGAGTACAATTTACTATGTAATTGGAATAGTTAATGGCTTCTGCGCAATAATTAATACTTAATCCTTTAGATTGGATCATGCAATTAGCCATTTATTTTATTATGCAATTATTTCTCTCAACAACGCCATTTCACTGTGGTATATATGGAACATTTTGTTTCATTTGGATGCCATGTGTAGTGCAATAACTTGTAAAATTGTTGTTCACATATTTACCTCCATTATATGTTATTAACCTTTGAATTGGATGTCCAAATTATTTTTCTACAAGGGGCTTATAGGCCAAAAACTTCACTCTTAAGTTTTAAGAAGTAAACCCAAGTGCATATGGAGAAATATTCAATGAAAGTTAAGAAACACTTGCACCCATCGAAAGAAGGAGAAGAAAGAAGACCACACAAATCATTGTTAACAAGATGCAAAGGGGATGAGGAGTTCCAAGAGGAACATTTTTTAAAGCTATCTTGATGATTTTTATTGAGAACATAACCAAAACAAACATCATATCCATAAGAAACAAGAGGAAGGCCAATCACCATCTGTTGATTACATAGTTGTTGCAATGAGAGATTGTTTAGATGACCAAACCACTCTTGAAATTTTTTTCTCAAGTCATCACTATGAGCAATGAAAAATATGGAAAATATTATGAACCAAGGTTGTCAAACTTGTACAAATTTTTAATATCATCAACAATTCCAATTGCAAGAACATGCTTAAGATATTTTGAATCTTTGATTACAACATTGTGAGCTGAAAACTACAATTTTATATTCACCTGAATGAGTGATTTGATACATTGATAGAAGGTTGTAGGAAATACTTGGAAAACATAATGCATCATTAAAATGACCATTATCTACTTGAACTATTCCAGACCCTACAACAGTAAGATATCTATCATCATCAAAAAATATTTTGTTGGTATTACATTCATTTAGAGAAACAAATATGTCTATATTCTTAGCCATATGATAATATGCTCTATAATCAATAATCCACTCATAAGAAGAAGAAGTAAAAGTTGCATTGAAGGAGAAACTAGAAGCTGAAAGTGCATGTACATGAGAAGAAGAAGAAGAAGAAGAATCAATACTGATGTTGTGCTTCTTCATCACTACTTATAAAGCTTCCATCTTCCTAGAACATTTGGACTCAACATGACCATATTTCCCACAAAATTTTAAATGTCTATTAGTCTTATTATTTTTAGATTTCGCTCCTTTGTCACCATTTAGAGCGGAAGATGGATAAGATGGTTTCAGACCCTTGTTTTGCTTGTTGTTTTGGTGAGGATGTTTCTTCTTGGGAGTATTGGATTTATATTTCTTCTAGACCACTAAGGATTTGTTGGAGGTACCTGTAGTACTAATCACTCCAAGTTGCACAAGTTTGTCTTTCTCTTTGATCAAAGAATCACAAAAAGAATCAAGAGCGAGATATTTATAGGCACTCTCTAGAGAATGTCTAATGGCATAAAATTTATATACAAAGAAATAATATGTACTACCAATATTAGAAAGGACAATATAGATGCATTGGTCTTCCTTTAGCTCTATTTTGCAGTCTATACATAAAAGTATAAGTGTTTTGAACTTGGATAAATAATATTCAATGGCAGGAAAATCATTAAGACTTAGAGTCATTAACTTCTCTTCTATTTGGTGGGCTTGAATAATATTGCTCTTATGAAACACAACTTCAATATTAGTCCAAGTTTCATCGGGAGAATCAATTCCTTAAAGGTGAAACCTTAAATCATGAGATATAGACATTCTTATTAGTCCACGTGCTTCATCACTCTTATTAACCCATTTGAATTTCTTGTCATCATCAGTGGATTCTAGTTATTTTTGTTCGGTATGTGTTATATTATTTGCACGAGTAGTAGTGTTTGCATCGTGCTGGGCACATAAAGGGGGTTTGAAGTGGGGTGTAGGGGCAACGCCCTCGATAAGAGCAAAATCTGATTGTATGTCTCTGATTCAGTATTATTGAATGTGTCAGAGGAAGATACAACCAAGGATTTATGAGATAATTTAGGGAAGTTGTATCAGTTTAAGTCCCTAGTAAATAAAATATTCCTGAGAAAGAAGCTATATAACCTGAGGATGAGAGATAGAGACTGGGTGGTAGATCATTTGAATGCCTTCAATACTGTGGTAAGTCAGTTAATATCTGTTGAGATTAAAATTTCAGATGAAGATAAGTGTATCAGTTTATTGTTTTCTTTATCAGACTCGTGGGATAGTCTAGTTGTGGCCATAAGTAGTAATACAATTTCCTTGAAGTTTGATGAAGTGGTCTCATACTTGTTGTCGAAGGAGATGAGATAGAATAATATGGAAGGACATAGAACATACACATTATTTGCAAGAGGACACTCCCAGGAAAGAAATAGATCTAAGTTCTCAAGTGGGAGATCTAAGTCTAAGGGTAGATTTGAATCTCTCAGAAATTTTGTAAAGGTATGTTCAAGATGTGGAAAATAAGGGCACTACAAGATGAAATGTAGATCCAAAGCTGAGAAAATGAAGGGATCTGAAGAATCTCCTTCTATAGAAGAAAAGGCCTCCAAGGAAGAAGGAGGGGATGTGTACTTGGCTTCTTCAAGAACACATGTAGATCATGAGGCATGGTTGGTTGAATTAGGTGCATCCTTTCATATGACTCCCCACAGGGAGTGGTTTTGTGAACATGAAAGGTATGATGGAGATAATGTTTTCTTAGGTGATGATTTGACAACCAGAATCATAGGACAAGGAAAATTCAAGTTGAGTCTCATAGATGGAAGGATTAGAAAACTTCCTAGTGTTCTGCACATCCCAGGTTATGGCCAGAAATTTGATTTCTATAAGAAAAATGGACGATGTAGGGGTAAAAACAATATTTGAAAAGGAAACCTGCAAGATGGTTCGAGGAGCAATGGTTTTGTTGAAAGGAGTTCGGTTTGGAACTCTGTATAAGCTACAAGAAAGAACTATTAGTGATGGGTGTAATAGTTCCATTTTTCATCATATTGGAGTTGAAGAAGAAAGAACTCCTACAGTCTCTGGAGAAAAGGTTATGTTGTGGCATCAAAGACTGGGGCATATTGGAGAGAAGGGTATTCTACTACTACATGGTAAAGGTATGGTTGAAGATATGTCTAACTGCTCTCTAGATTCTTATTTCTGTGAACATTGTGTATATGGGAAGCAAAATCGAGTAAGATTCCTTTCTGGTGCAACGAGGGCAGAAGGAATTCTACAACTAGTTCACAATGATGATTTTGGACCTATGTCGGTCCCATCATTGGGAAAATCTGTGTACTGTGTCTCATTTATAGATGACTTCTTGAGGAATACTTGGATATATTTCCTTAGAAAAAATTTGAAGTCTTTGACATGTTTAAAGAGTTTAAGGCTCTTGTTGAGAATTAAACAGAGAAAATAATTAAGATGTTGAGGACAGATAATGGTGGAGAGTTTTGTGGGAATGAATTTGAAGAATTCTGTAAGAAGTGTGGTATAGCAAGGCAGAAGACTACTCCATATACACCTCAGCAGAATGGAGTGGCAGAAAGGATGAACATGATGTTGATGAAAATTTTTGTTGATTATTTGGGTTGGTTTTCATTGATATCAACCCTTGAAGAAAGTCTGGTAGTGAATTTTGGTAGCGCAAGGGTTTGGGTAATGGACCTAAGTTTGTTTGATGGATAATGGTATGAGTTTTGATATTTTTGCAGGAAAGAATATTCTATATGGATAGTACATGTCATGCCATTTCCATTGGTATGTGGAATGTCACATAACTCCTCACGATTAGAGAGTTATGACCATGTGAAGTTGGAGAACCCTCATGAGTCATCTAGAAGCCCCAAAAGGTCAAAGTAGTCAAAGTCGTTGCAAAGAAGAAATTATATAAATAATAAAGTGAAGTGATGAGTGTACTATAAGTCAAAGTGGATACAAAATAAATTATTTAAATAATAAAGTTAATGAAGAAATTACTAAGTGGACACGTGGTTAGAAGTGGGTTAGCCCTAAAATATGGAAAGTGGGTTAAGATGGTTAGAAGGTAATTTAAATAATAAAGTGAAGTGATGAGTGTACTATAAGTCAAAGTGGATACAAAAGAAATTATTAAAATAATAAAGTTAATGGATAAATTACTAAGTGGACAAGTGGTTATAAGTGGGTTAGCCCTAAAATAAGGAAAGTGGGTTAATATGGTTAGAAGGTAACCCCTTGAGGAAGCTACATGAAAGTATAAATAAGAGGAAAGGGTCTCTCATTTTAATAACAATTGAGAATATTGAATATATAAAAGTGACTGAGGTAACCAAAGGATATCTAAGCCGAATTTCAGAGGGAAGGTGAAGTAAAGAAGGCCAAAATTCAAAGGAGGATAAATTCTTTTGATGATGCTTTCTAAGGTATGTTATTTATGGGTCATCTCACCATTTTCACAATAAATTTTTTTGTAGAGTGATTCAGACTGTGAAATTGGGAGGTCGTTTATGAAACATATTCAAGTAGCTATGATAAACATTTCATCTTGTGGTTCGTTTTATTTTTTGAGTTACACTCCATGGAAAAAAGGGTTTGTGTCTAGTCCTGAAACTAGACTAAAAGATGTGTTTCGGGTAAAAACGTCATAGCTTATTCATAACAGATCCCAATTAAGTAATATCAAATGTATTGGCTAGAGTACATTATTTAGTATTCTATGTACCATTTTCAGATCCATACAACAAATATTATGTTCGAGGCACGCTCTACAAGTTCTCTCTCTAGAATAAGACAAAATTCAACAAGGTATGGCATTTTTGCTATAACTCCTTTTCTGAGAGGTTCCTGAAGATTTTCCAGGTCCTATGAAGCTACCAAATAGGTCTTTCTTTAACCTCAAGTTGGATCTAAGTTTCAACTGTCAATGAAGGTTTTGCTATTGTTTTAAGATAGCCAATAGTTCAAGAAGTTCGTGTCGATTTTTTATGGTTACATTCACAATTTTAGGTGCTCTAGCATGTAGTTTTAGTCACCAAGGGTTAGCACATGCGTACTAAAATAAATGTAACACACCCAGAGATATTTACAGCTGAAAATAAATAAGTTCTACAATCTAACAAACATGAAATTGTACACAGGTATTTTTGGCCAACATGACCCTGGATAACAACCC